>BQNB010040044.1:0-39589 GCA_026074375.1 Tanacetum coccineum
AAGCAATTATACTAAACAAAGCAGGAGAAACTCAGCAGTACTAAGAACAGTACTACCAGTATTAACCAACAGTACTAACTTGGAGTTAGTACTACTAGTTTCAAGTTAGTACTGGTTGCTTAAGGTTAGTACTGTTAGTTCAATGAAGCAAGGAAATAAGCAAATAAGCTAAAACAGGTATTTAACTATCCCTAATAAGCACTTAATGATAAGAATAAGCAACCAGAATAGACTATAATGATAAATAAGTTAGAAAACTAAAACTGATACACTATTGAAAATACTTTGAAAAGGAAAATAAACTTAAATAAGCAAACAGCAAAGGAAAATGGTTTAATCTACTCTAAAAGGCTAAGGAAATCTTAAATAAGCAGAAACACTAAGCTGATAAGCTAGAATGAACCACCAGTACTAACAGTTTTACTAACAGTACTAACTTGGTGTTAGTACTGGTAGCTTTAAGTTAGTACTGTTCCAAAAGTGAACTAACAGTATTAACTACAGGTTAGTACTGCTAGTTGAAAATACTTTTGAAAGTTTTCAAGAATCATTTTTCTTTTTATATTAAGCTGATTAGATCCTAAATTACTTAAAACAGATTATCAAATGACAGAATAAGACATTTATAAGTAGCCTTCAATCAAGAATGAGCACTTAAATAAGCTGAATTAGTCTAGCAGTGTTAACTTATAACTAGCAGTTTTAACAAATAAACTAACAGTACTAAGTAAGAAAGTGTTACAAACTATTTTTCAACTAACAAATAAGCAAAATAAACACTAAAACAGTTCTGCAGAAAATAACAACAATAAGAAAAAGAAAAACTTACAACACCCTTGCTCAAAACAGGGTCGAACAATTAATCTACAAGCTCTAGCTTGCATAAAACAAGCTAGTGAGAGTCCATAAGCCCATCCAGAACTGGCTTATCATCCATAACATAAGCTGTGGTATGTTTGAGAGTGATATTTGTGATTTTTTTCTTAACTACTTAACCTTTTTTTTATCTTTACTTAATGAAAACAGCTTATAAGTAAGCTGTGGTGAGAGCTTTTTGAACACAAAACAATATGATTAAGAAACTTAAAAACTTTAAATTTGCATTAATCTTGAAAGTGTTACAAAGCTGAAAATAAAAAGTTGTAAATGACTTTGAAATTTAAACTAAGATTAAAAACTAATTAGTTACTAAAAAACTAAAAAACTAAAAACTAAAAACCTGTCTCATTTGAACCGTACCTTTATGCTTCAAATGGGTAACATCTCCTTATTCTTGATGTAACACCCCCAAAATCAGGTCGCAGCGGAAAGGTAACAATGGGGTGCTACGTCAAAGTACAAAAATCAAGATATAGGAGACAATCTCAGCCATCGAAATGCTTTGGGAATGGAGGGATTCCAACATGGACTTTATAACAAGCTGGGGGGCGGGGGAAATAGTATGGTGGATGAAATATTTGTAGGAGTGTTTTTGAGTGGTTTGGCATGGGAAAAAAGTAGAGTAATGGGGTATGGGGCGTCCATACAGTTGTAACTGTTTGTCAAGAGCGGGAAAGAAGCATTGGGGAAAGTAGGCAGAATGGGTCCCCCTTAAGTTTTATATAAACTTAAATGCAAGCTCTCCCCCCTTTTGCATTTTTGACCCTTGTCTTTTTATTTTTTTGTAATACAACTTTAGGCTTGGCGAGTTTTAGCCCCCAATTTAGTCCCTCAAGTTGTATTTTCTGAATTTGGTTGACTTTTGACTTTGTCGGGGTTGACTTTTTGACTTTGACTGACTTTGGCTTTGATTTGACTTCGTCTTTTCACACTTTTCCATTCCGTGCTCAGTTTTGTTTGTTTTTGGCTTTCTTTTTGTTCCTTTTCTTGAATATCCGTTTCCTGCACAATTCAAATGCAAAACATACAAATACAATGTATTTTTGGTACGTTTTTAGTCATTTAAGTCTGTTTCTAATGGAAAATGGTATGTGTAATTAAGCACATACCAAAATCCCCCATACTAAGGTATTGCCGTGTTCTCACGCAATGTTATGAAGTAAACACTCAAGAAACCAAGAATATTAATCCCCCTCGACTAATAACCTCGAAAAGTAGCAAAGTGTTCGTCAAGGGGAACTAAAGAATTAATAGCTTCGACAAGTCCTGTTTTCACCAATTTTTTTATATGTATACTAACTATCCTTAATATTTTTGGATTTTCCTTTTTCTTTTCTTGACTGCCTATTTGACTTCCTCTATTTTATAAACATTGGGACCATAGAATGAGAAGCGCCCATAGAATAATCTACGGACGTCCTGACGGATAAATTCATCGTCCCCGAATTTTCACTAGTTCCAAACCAAGCAATTAAACAAGATCATTTGTCAATATAAGTCTAAATGTTAAGCACTCATACTTATGACTTGTGAACTTTTAACTCCCAACATGGATATATGATTTATCGTTTACTCACTAGATCAACCATAGGTCAACTTATTTTTTCTTAGTCGTAATTCAAGATGAAATCTAACTCAAAGCAACAACTTATTAGACCTTGTAACTTGATTTTAAAGAACGAAAATTTTACTGTAGAACTTTTTGCAACATCTTTATTATCATAATCATAAGTTCTTACAGCTAGGAATGCGTTGCTTAGTTTGAACACTAACTAGGCTCGCTCACTGGAAGGATTCAAAAAACAACGGACCGGAGTTCTAGTTTGAAAACCACAACGTACTAGCGTAGTGGGAATTACATAACAGTTCTTTTTATATGGCTAAGGATAGGTGTCTTTAGTTTGAACCCTCACCTAGACCTTGCTTCCTGGTGAGAATTCTCAACAACACAAAATCCCTAGAAGTAAAGATTTCTATTAGTTTGAACCCACCTCGTGGTTAGCATAGCGGGATATCACGGACACATTTCTTTTTACTTTGCTCCATATAATCAAATGTTGCTTATTTGGCATAATTTCAAATTATTAATTTGCAATCTTTTGCATTCACATTTTATTATGCTTTCTTTGGTTTTTTAACTTTCAATTTACTAAGAACAGATAAAACTTCGCTTTAATGAATCAAGTTACAAATTGAGACATTTTCTAAACAAACATCGATTGAAATTAGTTGAATTGAAATTGAGCACGTATGATTGGGTGGTTTAAAAGCTAAATGGGAGATAAAGACACAAGTTACTCATATAAGCTTTAGAGAATCTTGCTACACGCACATAAACTTTTTAAAACTAATAATTTTTAACTCGATCATTCTGTTCTTCCACCTCGTGAAAGCTTAGCCTTATTTTGAGAGAACTGCTAGGGCACAACCACGCCCGATCGATCAACAATTTTTTCTCATTCTACCCATTAGGAGAGTCGAAACTGTGACAAAACACTTATTTTATTTTTGAAAATTTTTAAAATTTTCAATTTTTTTTTTTGCAAAAAATTGGCGGTAAAAACGGGATTACATGATAACAACGGCTGCAGGCAAAATCAAATCGAAGATCCCCCCATACTAGAACTAAACATCGTCCTCGATGTTTTAAAGGGGTACCTACGTGAATCTAAGGCCGTTTATGAAGTGTGCCAAAAGATAAAATAGTTCAGACGATTAGATTTTGGATATTGGATTCCCCATTAATGAGCATGAGGGATGTGAAACCCTTGATAAAAATACAAGCACGAGAGTTCTTCACAATCCGGGCAATCCTGGACAATTAACAACACAAACACGAAACACGGGTAATGGAAGAGGCGAGCCTCCACACAACAAGAAAACACTTATTCATTTTTACACAATATTATGATAAGCATGGGGTGCCTCCCACGAAGCGTAGGGGGGAAGGCGGGGGCAGGGGGCGAGAGCCGTGTCGAGATTGTTTAAGATCGCTTGCTTGACCCGTCACTGAATTTTATTGGTTATTTAGGGAAGGTTTGGAGATTGGGATACCAATTGTGGTGACGTCCCCTTACAAGTAGTGCTTAATACGATGACATTCACTTTAATAGTTGGGCACCGGAGTTTGAGATAACCTCGGATGGTGCACAATAAGGAAATTACTTGAACAATGGTGAATGGTACGGACAAACGGTTTTCAATATGCCCCGAGAACAAATCTTCTGTCTAGAGTTGAAAAAAGAGGAGAACACGATAACCAACGTTAAAAAAACGCGGTTTTTAATCTTAGCATTCTCATGGATTCCTCTTGGTTTTCCTTTATAGATTAAGATTTTCGTAGGCTTGATCACGAAGTTCATTTAGTTCATTCAGTTGAGCTTTCCTTATGTTCACCAGCATGATTTGAACACATCATAATATTTTGTATGTTTGAGGGCCCAGTAGGCTTTGTGCTCTAACTCGATCGGTAGATGACATGCCTTTCCATACACAAGCTTATACGGAGTGCACCCGATGGGTGTTTTGTAAGCTGTGCGGAAGGCCCATAGAGCATCATCTAGTTTGTCCGACCAGGAGGCACGATTTTCTCCCACGGTTCTCTCAAGAATACGCTTTAAACCACGATTTGACACCTCAACTTGCCCACTTGTTTGTGGGTGATATGCGGTGGAGAGACGATGAGTGACTCCATACTTAAGCATGACCTTTGTAAACTGGTCATTGCAAAAGTGTGTTCCGCGATCACTTATGATAGCTCGGGGGGCACCAAATCGAGAAAAGAGAGTTTTTAAAAATTTGCAAACAACTCGGGCATCATTGGGTGGGGAGCGATTTTTGCTTCAACCATTTTGACAGTAGTCAACTGCAAGAGTATGTACTTGTTCCCTCTTGAAGACGGGAACGGCCCCATAAAATCAATGCCCCAGATGTCAAAGATTTTGCAAACTTGGATGGAGTTTTGTGGCATCTCATCACGTTGCGTAATTTTTCCTTGACGTTGACAAATGTCACAACGGGTGACAAAGTCATGGGCATCCTTGTAGATGGTGGGCCAATAGAATCCTGAATCGAAGACCTTTCTTGCTGTGTAATTGGCACCATAGTGTCCCCCAGTAGGTCCACTGTGGCAAGCTTTGAGAATGTCTAAAGCTTCTTGCCCAGAAACACAACGTCTTATCACCTGATCAGCACAGATCTTAAACAGGAAGGGATCATCCCAGAAATAATGTTTTGACATCCTTGAAGAATTTTATTTTTTTGTTGGGATGTCATTCCACTTGATAACGAATTTCCCCGCTTGGTAGTTTTCAAAATCTGCGCAATCCATGGGGTACTTTGATCTTGAAGAGCAATAGAAAAGCAAGAGTTTCAGAGAATGGAAATGATTCATTGATTTCTTTTGTTCTCGAGTTTATCTTGATGGGGGTTTTAAGTTGGACAGGTTGATCAGGCGGCGGAGATTCTCAGCTCCTTTTTTGTCATTGAATTTCTATATCAATTCTTTGGAGCAATAGGATCCTCTCGATGGTCTTGCCTTAGCATCCTTCTTGGCAAAGCATACTTGATGAAGAATGGTCAGTATTACACTCATGCTTTTGGACATAACAAGATATGACCGGAATTTCTCAAAGGCATACACTACGGCAAGTAATTCCTTTTCGGTAGTAGTGTAGTGAGTTTGAGCCTCGTTCATAGTCTTGCTAGCATAGTGTATAGGTTGGAAATGCTTGTTTTTTCTTTGCCCGAGGACTGCCCCAATTGCGAAGTCGCTAGCATCGCACATTAGTTCAAAGGGCAAGTCCCAGTCGGGAGCAATTAAGATCGGAGACCTCTGTCACTTTTCTTTTGAGTTTATTAAAGAATCGAGACTTTCAGAGAGAAATAGAGTCTCTTTTTCAAAGCAATTGAGTCCATAGGCACGGGCAATTCTTTGAGAAGTCCTGAATGGATCGTCGGTAAAAACGGCGGCCCAAGGAAACTACGGGACACATTTGTCAGTAGTCGGATGAGGGAGTTTAGCTATTACATGCGACTTTCAGCTTTATCAATCCTCAAGTACCGACTTGGAATTTTTGTGTCCGAGAACAATGCTTCCTTCACCATAAATGGCTCTTCTCCCATTTCAAATGACAAAATTGGTGTCTTATACACCGCTTCAAAATTTTTTCCAAAATGGCGATAGCACGTAGAGAAAGAATTCCCGAAGACCGAAAGTCATCCATAAATACTTTCCATCGTTTTTTCAATCATATCGTGGCAAGATTGCCACATCATTACATCGTTGGAATGTACCTGGAGCATTGAATAGCCCAAAAGGTCATGCGTCGATAGTGCGAAAGTTCCGTATGGGCAAGTAAAGGTTGTCTTTTCTTGATCTTTTGGGTCAATTTGGGATCTGAAAATAACCAGAGAAGCCATCGAGGAAACAGTAGTATTGGTTTCCTGCTAGTCTTTCGAGCATTTGGTCCATGAAGGGCAATGGGAAGTGGTCCTTTCGGGTGGCTTCATTAAGCTTTCTGTAATCAATACATACTCGCCATCACGTGACCACATCGAGTGGAATTGGTTCATTCTACTATCATTGTGATGACGGGTATGCATCTCTTAGGTACACTGTGTACGGCTTTACCCAAGGGATGTACAGAGATGGGGTTTAAATCAATCACAGCGTCATGGAGTTTTTAAACCTCCTTCTTGATAACGTCCATGGATTTTGGGTTTACCCTTCTCTGGACTTTGCACAGATGGTTCGTAGTCTCTTTCCATTAGAATTTTTTGAGACAAAAGAATTCTGGGTTAACACCCTTTATATGAAGGAGTTTACAAGCGATGCTCGCTTGTGGGACTTGAGAAACATTGTGAAGAGCTGGCACTTTTCCTCAATTCTTTTAAGTCTTTAGCAACTATGACAGGCCAACTTGTCATAACCTTCTAAAAATGGTATTCAAGATGGGGTGGCAGATCCTTGAGTTCAACACTCGGGAGGTTCATCAACGGAAGATTCAATTGGTTTTTGCTTCCACAGAGTTTGAAGTTCTTGCCTAACTCTTAAGCAGATATTGTTCTAGATTTGGGAGGGGGGTGGTGGTTTCACTGTTCAAATTGCTTCTAGAAGAGGATGTCCCCTTGGGATCCTGGATTAAGTGTATCAGCTTCAGAAATGAAAGTTGATAATCTTCTTGAGCAAGAAAACGAATCTTTCTCTCAAATAAATGAAAATCAATGTCCCCGAACGGAGTGAGATTTGGAGGATGCAGTAGAAAAAAAAATAGGCTACAAAATAATAGAGTGGGATTGCCACTCGCCGAATCTCGTTGAAATAATCTTGGGGAACCTATTGAGAATACTCACAACAAGCTCATATCAATTGACGTCGATTTTGTTTACCGTCATTCATGGGTTGTAATCAGCTTGTTCTTGAAGTTTGGTCCAGATTGTTTGTGATGGCCATCCTTCGCCAAACCGTAGGGTATCTCACCTTCCATAAACATTATCAAATGCAATGAAGGTTTTCAAGAACATCGCCCGAGAATTAAAGGTACGCGGGGGTTGGTCAAAATCAACAACCCGAAGTCAGCTGAACATTGGAAATTTCCCACATTTTCAAGGACATCTTCAGCGATAAAGATCGGTTTAGTGAGTTTCGAACGGTCAGCTCTAGTTCCTAGTGTCATGCAGGTCTGGGGTCATTCAGGAAGAGGAGCTAGATTGTTCCTACAGAATGAAGGCATGAGATTAATGCTCACCCAAGATCGGACCAATGCGTTGCTTGGTGGTGGTATCCCCGTAAATTCACATGGAATCAGAAATCGGCCAGGGTCTCCATGTTTCTTTGGTACTTGTTTGAGGGATGACCGACTGAAATACGTGCTAATTCAAAGGAGTTGTTGCCAAATTCGCTCAATTTTTTCTTTGTTTCCAATTAAGGTTTTTAAAGTTGAAGCAAATGTCGAAGCAAATTTAGGCATGAGCATCAAGGCATCGGTAAAGCTAATCTCGAAACTTAAATCTCTAAAGATTTCATAAAATTTCTCGATTTGATCGTTAGCTTTTTCCTTGCGTTTTTCATCATTTCTTCGTGATGGAAATGGAATTGATGCTTTAGGAACTGGAGTATCAACAGGAGCAACATTGGGCTCAGGATTTGGATTACGAGACTGAATTTGAACAACAGGAGGTTGGACGTCTTCGGTGCTTCCATTATTAGCAGGAGGCATCGTGTCCTTTGTCACCTCAGTGTCATGATTAACGGCTTTCGGTCCTTGGATGGTAACACCACTTCGGGTAGTGATACCTTTTAAATCTTCCTTAGGGTTGGTAATAGTGTTACCAGGAAGAGTTCCAGAACCGGAAGTAGAAGCTGTATTAGCAGTAACAAATTTTGAAAGCATATCAGTTAAATTTGCCATTTGGGATTGCAGGTTTTGACCTTGGTTTTGCATGTTTCTCAACACTGCATCATTGGCTGTGACATATCTTTCAAAATCTGTTTTTGACACACCGTGTGTCTGAGGAGCAGGTCCTTGATGAGCTACTGGTTGATTAACCGGAGGTCGATAAATCTGACCTTGGTTGAAATTGTTTCCTCTGTTTTGATTGAAGTTATTTCCTCGATTGAAATTGTTTTGACTATTTGCATGTTGACTATTTGCATGAGGATTCTGAAGAGGAGGAAAACCAGGAGGTCGAATCGGATTTGAGACCACAGAATTAGCTTGATTGAAATTGGCCGCATTGAAATTGGACACATACTCTTGGATATTGTCATGGTAAATGTTGTTATTAGTGGCTGGACAGTTTTGATAAGAATGACCTCCCCCACAAGTTACACAACTTTCGGCAACCGCTGTTACGGGGGCTCTGTCTGGGATTAATGCCCGAACCATTGGTTATTCTCTTCGAGAATTTAATTGACCGATACCATGTCTTTGTGAGTTCAGCAACTTAAGATGAGACTGCTGGGTGGAAGGAGCTTGTACTCATTTAGCTACAACAGCTTTTGTTTCTTGATTGAGTACCTTAGATTTGCTCATCGATGATTTTTTAAACATTCTCGAGGCATTTTGTCTAAGAAGTTACCAACGGCCAGCTAGAGTTCAATGAAATCTTGATCATTTGTGTTTACAAATTTCATAATTGTTACTTGTTGCATTTTCATAATTTATAGCATTAAAATGAATTTATTTAAGCTTTTATGCATTTTTCTTTCATTAAGGGCATTTTGGTCATTTTACTCTTATGGAGATTTTTAGGTTTTACATTGTTGGCATGTACGAAACAGACATTGTTGTTGCACACTTTGCAAGTTTTGTAGGTGCTTACCAATGGTTTGATTTTTGCATGGTTCCGGGTTAGAGATAATCGGAACTTTCGGATGGCAATTATAACCGTAATGAGCACCTTTCCCACAAGACTTACACATGCATTGTCGACAAAAGATTCCATCTAACGAATCACCGCACTCGTGACAACAATGGTCAATGTGTGGAGGACTTGGTGAGGAATTTTCACCGGGGTCCTGATTGACAACGATTGGCTCTCGAGGAGCATTAACAACGTTGGTATTATCGTCGGATGACTCGGAAGTGTCCTGGAAGTCTTTGAAAAATTCATTTTCCACACAGTTTGTAAGCAAACCTTCTATAAATTCTTTTCGTAAAAGAGCACATCCTTGACAATACGGACCATCAACCGGGGTTCCACACCTTGCACACCTTACACAATTTCGAGGGGGTTTAGGAACAAGAATCTTGTCTTCAAGACTCCCTTTCAAACAACCACAGTTTAAAGTGTACAAACTTCCACAAGACGAGCATTCTTTAATCGCGTAAATTGGATTCAAACGATAATCAAATGACGTCATAAGAATTAAACGTGAATATGGATAAGAAAAGAATTAATTGATACGAAGAAAAAGAAGATTATTTTTGGGTTTTCCATCAATTCACAATTTTATTTTAACGGACAAAATGAGATAAGACAACTTAACCCTGATAATCTACTTACTTCGCTAGCTCTCAAAAAGATATACGCACAGGTGAGCGGAGGAGTAGAAAAAGCGCGAAGCTTATATCTCCTTTCGGGTCGTAGATCCTAGGAACAACCCTCCTTATACCCACTTTATAGTTTGTTTAACTTCACAAGGTGAGCCGTACGTCGTAAGAGACACACAAGGCAAGTTTTTAAATCTTTTGTTCGAGTTGGGAACCAACAAGTTCACCGGAAGTTATTATGATAATACCTCAATTGAGAATATTATATTTTGGTATTTTTACCAATTTGTGAATTTTATTTCTTTTTATGGACAATGTTTTTATATTTTTGGTTTTTTCTTTTGTTTTTATATGATAATTATACTAGTAAAAGAAAATGAAAAATATTTTTGTACTTTTTATATTTTTATAGAAGAAAATATTCACAGATTCAAACACAAAAATTGTACTCGTAACGATAATCTTTTTTTCACAGCCTCCCCGGCAGCGGCGCCAAAATTTGACCAACGCGAACTCACCCCTTAATATATGTAAACAAATACAAACATGTATAAATATACAACAAGGATCAGAATTCGTGAAATCAATGAAACCGGAAGCAGTATAGAGTGTTCTCGGGTCGTTATGTCTCAACGAGGCTAGAATGGAAAATCGAAAGACGATTGAAGATTGATGTTTGAATAAGACAAGGAATGTGGTTTGGGAAAGTTGAAAAAGAAGTCAAAATTAGATAATAACGGGGGACTAAACGTTTTAAGAAAACCTAGAAATTACGAAATTAAACTAGAAAACGAAGAGCTCGAATCCCGAACAAGAAGGGGGAAAACCTAAAAATCTTTTAAAATAATCCTACGGATTATTTTCACTTCTAAACTACTTATGGGATCAAATAACGAGAATGAAAAGACTAGACCAAAAACGGAGTCGTTTTGACCCAAAAAACGATGTCTAAACCAAACAAAATCCGTACCCGGACCCGTTCTTTAAAATGACAAAAGTTGTTAAAAATTACCTACGGAAAATTTTTATATTTTTTCCTACATACGAGATGATAAAGAAAAATTTTATAAAAAAGCAAAATATTTTTTGTTAATTTTTGTATTTATTTGAATTAAATAAAACTTTTAACTTAATTAAATTATAAAAATATATAAAACGATTTTTGATAATTATGAAATTTTTTCTAAAATATACTAGATACCTTAATGGTCCTACGAAACATAAGAAACAAACAATTAAGATACAGAATAAGACCCGAAAATAGCTTGAACAAACTTATAGCTTAATTGGCCAAAACACCTTACTATACCAAACCCTTGGGTCTTGTAACGAAAAAGACCAAGGCGCAGTGGTAAGGTTGTGTGAGGTATCAAGGGGATGTATCACTTTGGTCCCGGGTGCGAGTCTTGTCACCGGACCAATAGTGGTTTTTTTTTTTTCGAAAACTCAAAGAAGCAAAGTTGTTAAGCTCGTGGGGCTTAACAACTTTGTCAACTAGAGCTTTTGCTGAAAAGCAATGAATAAGCTTATAAATAAGCTTAAAGTTGACAGAAGTGCTAAAAATGCTTATAAGCTAAAAAAAAGCTAAGTCTTTTTAGACTTAGGGTCGAATTAAGCTAAGACAAAAGCTAAAATAAGCTAAATGGTCTAAACTAAACTAAATGAGCTAAAAAGGAAAGGAAAAGCTAAACTAGATAAGCTGTGGAAGCTTATTATGGCAGAAAAGCTTAAAGAAAGCTTAAAGGCAAAAATTGCTTAACTTAGGCATTCAAATAAGCTAACAAAAGGGGAATAAGCAAACTAAACTACCTATCTAATCTAAATAAGCTGTAAGAACACAAGGGAGCTTATGGAATAAGCTCAATAAGCCAGAATCAAAAGATAAGCAATCCCTCAGCCTAAGGGGCTCAAAAACAGCCAAAGGGCATGTTTGGGCTTAAAAATAAGCCATCAAATAAGCTCTTCAAGGGCTGAAACTTTGAGGGCTTATACAAGAGCTTATAAGCTCTTAAAATAAGCCAAAAACTTGGGCTTTAGAACTCAACAAGACAAAGAACAAAGGGCTTAAAATCTCCCCTTTGCACCAGGGGAGATTTAAGCTTAAAGCTATGGGCTTATTTGACAGCTTGCTAAAAGCTGTCAAATAAGCTCTAAACAATCAAATAAGCTTAAACAGATGGAGTGTTATAGCCAAGGGGCTTGTGCACCAATTTTCAGCTTTTAAAACTCAATTTTACTTGCTTATTTTTGAAAGTGAAAAAGGTGTGTGGGGTTTGTTAAAACTGTGACACAAAGAGAGTTGGTGATTTTTGACTTATAAGGTCAAAGGAACAAAGGGCTTTTGACAGCCCTTTTTTGGACACTAAAACACACTCTTTTTGATGCAAAAACTCAAACCTACAAGTGCTTAATTAAATAAGCACTTGTGGGTTTCTTAAAAACCTCACAGTGATGAAAATGGTTTTAAAAACTTTGGAAAACACTTTTGAAACCTTGGAAACTTTTGAAAAAGCTTTAAATATGCTTAAAACTTAAGCTCAAATTCACTAAATGACCTTAACCCATAGTCAAAACCATTTTGACCCGTTTTTAAGCTTATGCCAAACACCCCTTTACTTAAAAACTGTCAAACCAAAGTGAGTTTAAAACCTATTTTTAAGCTAAAACTTTGAAAACTTTTTATCTACTCTTACTTGTACTGACCTACTTAAACTATTTTAACACTAAAACTTTTAGCTTATTAAGAAAAATAAGCTAGTTTCTCAGCTAGCTTATTAGACTAATATTGACAGTTTTGTAAGATAAACTAATATAACACCAAATTATGCAAGGAAAACTTAAAACAGCTAATTAACAAGCCTAAACTAATGTGTTTGCAAAGATTGAAGGAAAATAAGCTAATGACTTAAGCTAGAAATTAAGCTAGAATGAAATTTAGGAAATGAAACCTTGGATTTTTGTTGTCTCAGAACCAAGGCCACTCTTTCTGAGTGAGTGGCCTAAAAAGCCTGTCCTAATGGCTCCCTAGCCTCTAAACCTGAGCTTAAAAAGCTCAATAAGCTTGTATTAGCTTATTTCTTCATAAGCTTCCAAAATCACACTCAATGGAACATTTATGAGCCAAATTCAAATAAAAACAGTATTTAAGAGCTTATAACAAGTTTTAAGCTAAATTAGAGCTTATTAGCAAGAATAAGCTCTAATGAGCTTATTGAGAGCTTATTGAGTAAAAAGAGCTTAATTTTTCATTAAAACTGAGAATTACAATTGCATAAAAGACATTAACTTAAAAACACTTTAAACTACAATAAAAACGACATAAAAACTTAATTAAAAACTTGCTATCTTGCCACAATGGCTTACAAGGCTTTTATAGCCAAAAATCTACAACTAGGTCTTCTTTTTCTCTTTCTTCTTGTTGTGCTTGTTTGTAGACACACAAACAGAGATGTGTTTGTTTTGTGAGAGTGTTCTCAGCTCTAATCTTGGCCTTTAATTCTTCCAAAGTCAATCCTAGTCGTCGAAATAGGTCTTGGGGGGTGTGGGATTGCCAAGTTGGCACATTTGTTGCTGGGAAAGGTGGTGGAGGAGGGGGAAATTGATTATCCATGGAGGTGGTGAAGGTTCATGGGGTAAAAACGGGTTAAACAACCCGTGAGTTGTTTGGGAGGGAAAAACGAGCGGGAAATGCTGTTGGGAGTATAACAGGGTGAAGTTTTTGGGGAATGGGCAAATATGGTCCCTCAAAGTTATGTGTTTCATTACACAATTGGTCCTTGTGGTTAAATAACTTTTGGGGACTTGGCAAAACAAGTCCCCAAGAGTTATATAACTCTTTTCACATTTCGTCCTTGGTGTGTACAAAACAAGTCTCCAAGAGTTATATAAGTTTTTGCACCCACCGTCCTTGTGGTGTACAAGTTAGGGGGGTTGGCAGTTTTGCCCCCTACTTGTAACTTTGAGTAAATAACAAAATCAGCCCTTGTCTTCTCTTTTCCTCTTTTCTTCTTTATATATAAGTTTTAGGATGACAAATGTCAGTCCTCAAACTATATTTTCGACTAAACTTTGGTCTCGGGTTGACTTGGTGACTTTGGACTTTGACCAGTTGAACTTTTCTGTTGACTTTTTGACTTGGAATGACTATCCGCTTCGATTGGCTTTAATCTTTCACAGTCTTTTCAGTCCGATTCCGTTTTGTCCGTTTGGCTTTGTTTTTTTCAATCTTTCTTGTTAAATCCGTTTCCTTACCGCACAATACCATTATCAAAACAAGCATAGTATTTGGCATTGTAAGATCGCGTGCTTGTTATTTTTAGCTCGTTTTTAAAGATAAAAGGTATGTGTGATTAAGCACATACCAGTAATAATGAGGGTGAAGAAATTCCAAGAGGTGGAAACCTCCCCAAACTAAGGATGAAAGATATACCGTTGCATTATTGATTCCGGGTTCAAAAAACTTTTTGGAAAAGATTTTCAAGAGAGTAAATGTGAACCCGGAAAATGCTTTGGTAACATGAAAGTCCATTAAGGGTGGGTGGAGTGGGTCAACAACATCAAGAGTTAAAGAACTCTTCCTGGTAAGCATATTATAAAAAATACCCGGTTTAAAAACTTTATCTTCACTCCCCGTGGAGTAAGATGCGGGTAAAACCTCGGGATAGGTGACAAATGGTAGAAAAGATCGAGTAGTAAATGTGAAGGTATCTTCCTCTTCTTCTAAAATAACATTTTCACCTATACCCGGGTAAGAAAGTTCACTTGTGTTAATTTCGTCAAAAACATTAACTTCAGCCATCACGGGCTCGTCATCAAAAGTAAATGACTCGTACTCGGGAAAAATCATCGAGTCATCCGAAAAACTAGGCACATCCACCTCCTCTAAAGGCAAATCAAGATCCACAACGGGGATAGTAGAGGAGGGGCAAAATATAGGAGAAATCGGAATAGGAGGAGAGAGACTAAAAGCATTAACCTTTTCAATTAAAAGATAACTTTCGACTAATTTCTCCCGAAGAGAAACGTCAACGATCTTAGAAATGTCGAGATCAATCTCTCCTCCGTCCTCCTCAATATCAACACAATCATCAACATAAACATTGTCATCATAATCGTAATCTTCGTCGGTATCATCATCATCGTCACAAGCTTCAACGATTTCCGGCGAAATTGGAGCAAGATGAGCAAATCTACTCGTGGACTTCTCGTAATAGGAATCATCGATGTCGAACAAATTACACTCCCCCAAACTAAAGTCATCGGACTCACTTGGGTTTGAAACAAGGGTCTCAACACTAATTGTCTCCGTTTCCGAGTAGTTAAATATCCTCGTCACCATTAGAGTGAATCCTTAGCTCTACTTATTTGCGAAACGGGAGAGTGTATCGTATTCGAATGAACGCATAAATCCAAACCATCGTCATCATCGTCAATGATAATCTCTGACTAAGAGCTCGAGCTCTAGCTTCAGACTCTCTAAAGGTCTCTTCTGCTTCTTGTCTAACTTTTTTCGAATTTTCAATGCTTAGACCATTGAATTATCCTAAGCTCATAAATCTTATCTTCCACAATTTCTTTCTATAATCAAATCGATCGTCTCCTTTTGATATCTCTTATTCCTAAATCATCATCCATTCCTTCATTTACTCTAAACACTGCTAGCTCTCTGAATCTCCAAATCTTGGATTCTCATTTCTTGAGGAGATTGACTTTCATTTAAGGCTTGATTATCTTTTTGAAGTCTCTCCTCAGCAAGCAGTTCCACAATACTCTTCTCTTCTTGATCTTTCTGGATTTGGTTAGAAATTTCTTGTTTTAGTGGTTGAATTTCATTAAGGATTTGTAAATCCTTAAGAAGTCATGCAACCTAATTCTGCAAACACTCAGGTTTGAGTTTGCTCTTCTTCCACAAAACGTTGCTTGATCTTCAAAAATTTCTCCTCAGCAAGCAATAACTTGATGCTCTTTTCATTATGAGGAATGTGATCATACTTCTTCAAGAAGTTTTGCATAGCTTCTATAAGATCCGTTTGAGCATGTAGCATTTCCATACTTACTACCGGAGGAGTCTGATAAACATCAGAAAACTGCGGGGGTTGAAATTGGTCGAAACCAAAGAATGAGAATTAAAATACTCTTGGTTCATCGGCTGACATTGTAAGTCCATCATGAGACCCCCACCATTTTTCACAACAAGATTATTGTTGTGGAAGAGTTTGGAATCAAGTGGGACTAATCCAAATTTGATTGTAGCACGTTCCAGCTCAGAAATGATCGTATCTTTTGGAGGACCTTGTAACCGAAATGAGCCACCATCCTTTCCACAGATCCACAAAGTGCATTGTTGACAAAAGAAATTCCATTTGTAATGAATCACCCGAACACTCATAACAACAATTATGGTCGATTTGTGGAGGATCTTGTGAAATATTTACACCGGGGTCTTGATCAACAACGCTTGGCTCTCGAGGAGCATTAACAACGTTGGTATTGTCATTGGATGACTCGGAAATATCTTGAAAGTTTTGGAAAACTCCATTATCAACACAATATGTAAACAAATCTTTTTCGAATTTCATACGTATAAGAGTACATCCATGACAATACGGACCATCGACCGGGGTTCCACACACCGCACAATGCAGAGAAGAGTCGGGCTCGGGAACTATGATCTGATCATTAAGATTTCCTATTGAGCAACATTCTTTAGTGTACCAACTTCCACAAGTTGAACATTCTTTGATTGCATAAAAGGATTTTGAACGATTAGGCGCCATAAGAATTAAACAAATAAGAGGAATAAGAAGAATATTTTTAGCTTTTCCGAATAATACATAAGAAAATTAAAGAATTTGAGATTGAGAAGATTCTTTTTGGGGAAAATTAATTTTTTTAGTATTTATTAGGAAGAAAAACTATTTTTAGTAACCTTTTTACACACTTCACGATAAGAGCTCCAAGATTACGCACCAATGAGCGGAAAAGCTTAGCGCGGCCGCATGACTACTAGAAAGTAGCTATCACTTTTCTTAACTCACCTTATAGTTTGTAAAACTTAAAGGTCCGCGTACTTCGCAAGTACTTCATTCACGCTTTGTTTTGTTTTGTTTTTTTGGAATGGTTCTAAGATGGATAGCAGTAACCAATGTTTTAGTATTTTTTATACTAATTCGATAGGAATCGAATTAATGAACTTTTTATATTTTTTATAACAAAAATAAGCAAAATAACTTCCAAAAAGGAAGGATCTTCAAAACTCTACTTCAACGAATATTCTTCAAAAATCCGTACACGACTTCCCCGCAACGTGCGCCAAAAATTGATGTTAAGTAAAAGCAACAATTTATATACGATATAGTATTAATCCCGTTAAAATTTATCCGGTAAAACGTACTTCTCAAACAAGAGAATATAAGGCAATATTCTCACAAAGGAAAACACAATATGTATATGTTTATCCGGGAAGTATTTAACTACTCGGTCGTGTCCTCAACGAAATCGTGAATTGAGAAATTGGGAATTATTTCGGATTCCGAGTTAAGAATGGTAAAAGATTTTTTTTTGATTACACTACAAAATATAATAGCATGAATTAAAAACAATTAACTAGCACAAAATTTAAATGCACGTAAGTAAAAACGCGAGCTAAAACTGAAATTTAAAATCTAAAACACGACTTTTAACAAATTTTATATCTAAAAATCACAAATTTAAAATGAAAATTTTAGGAAAAAGAATTGGAATTTTTTAACTATTTTTGAATTTTTTATGAATTTCTAAAGTTTAATGAATTAACTAAAAATAAACGTTTTCTAAAAATTATCACTAAAATTTTTCTTTTATTTTTCAAAAATACTAGATTTAAAAAGAAAATTATTGCAAAAAGAATCAAAATTTTCCAACTATTTTTCTATTTTTTGTGAATTTTCTAAGAAAAAGAAATTAACTAAAATCTAATTTAATTCCTAGAAAATTCAATTTTAATGAGAAAAATATAGAAAAATGGTTTTTAAACTCTAAAAAGGTGCAGAAATTTTATAGAACAAAAAGCCCCAATTTTTATGATCTAATTGAGCTCTAATTTTTGCAATTAAAACAAAAACCCTAATTTTATAAAAACTATTTTCTAAAATATTAAAACTATTTATTAGCCTAAAAATATTAATCCTATTTTATTAAGATGAAAAGATAGGGTAGGAAATGTAAAAGAGTAAAGAAAAGGGTAGGCGGGTAAAATATTTCAAATTTACACAATAGTGTAAACGGGTGACCTTCAACTATTGCAAAAGTACAAATCAAAACCCTGCAGTATCTAGCTTTTGTTTAGCTTATTAAAATTGTGATTCAGCTAAAACTTAAAAACTACTAAATGATAGTTGATGCTTATTCTAAACAATTTAAACAAAGGCACTTACTGCTTTATCTAATAGATTAGATACAAAATATGACATCTCTAATAATCTGTAACAGAAAAGTAGGGATTTAAGAGCTTTAATTTAGATTTCTGGCTTTATAACTTGCTTCATCTAGTTGAAAATGAGAACAAAGAAGCTATGTAAGCTTAAGTTAGTGAACTTAAAAAAAGATTCACTAAACAAAAATTAGTCTGAGTTTTAAACAATATTTAACTATGAAAATTGAATATGAAAAAAGTCTAGTTTGGCTTGTGATTCTTTATTCTGTAAAATATTGCTTTTTCTATTTTAAGCTTTATCTGCTTTTTACTAATCCTTAGAAGCTAGGAATTTGACTTATTTGCTATACACTTCCTTGTATCAACTCTAGGTTATAAAGATTCTTAATAATTCCACACTATAATAATAAGAAATCAATAAGAAAATTAAAGCTGGAATTCAAAAGTGCTTGCTATACTTACTTTTATAGGATTCCTAAAAAGCTTACTCTAAAGTTGATATAATGAAAGCCAAATGATTCTTATGTCAATTCTATGGATTATTATTATTGTATGCAAAATTTTGAATTCTAATTCCTAATGATTAGATCTAAAATTTAAACTAGAAATTGTATGAGCATAAACTGTTTTTGAAATACTGTATTGCTGATTGCACATTGGGCAAAATGTACTATAAATGCAGAACAAAACACGCCCCTAAATTTTTAGTCTGAGACTCTTTATACCTACTATCTAATGTATCTATGTTTATAACAATATATTTGAATTCTAGAATGGCATAAATCTCTAAAACACTAATCTCTACTTAATTCTCTTTAAATAACGGCCTGGTGCTAATGAGAAATTTTTAAACTCTAAAACTCTGAATTCAACTCACTAACTTCTAAATCCTATTGTAAACTTGCTAAAATACTTGAATTCAGCTATGTAAGAAATTTAGACAGAATGCTTTTGACTTTCAAAGTCAAATTAACCTTGTACCAAACACTCCTTTATAAAACCTGTCAAATCTAAAGTAAGCTTAAAATCTATTTTAACACTAAAGCTTTTAAACCTTATATCTAATCTTGCTATCATCTAAAACTATTAAGTATACAAGCTCTTAAATTACAGCTTTTAGTTTAATAAAGCTACTTTGTCTACCTAGGCTAATACTACTTAAAAATGACAGAATCTAACTCTTCACTTCTCAATGAATTATTACTCAAACAAACTAAAGCATTTGAATCACTAAGCTAGCTAAACAATACTAAACAAA
Organism: Tanacetum coccineum; assembly: GCA_026074375.1. Classification (NCBI taxonomy): domain Eukaryota; kingdom Viridiplantae; phylum Streptophyta; class Magnoliopsida; order Asterales; family Asteraceae; genus Tanacetum; species Tanacetum coccineum. The sequence continues at coordinate 19,547 of BQNB010040044.1, forward strand.
ATTTAACACAAAGAAAGACAAAGTAATAAGCCAATTGAATAAGCTGAATTCATGTTAAAATGAAATTTGCAAGTTGAAACTGAGAATTGGAGTCTCGAACTATCGAGGTCACTCTTATTGGAGTGAGTTTCCTAAATCATGAACCTAAGTGGCTCCCTAGCCTCTAAACCTGAGCTTAAAGCTCAATAAGCTCTACTAGCTTATTCCTCTCTTGAACTTCCAAAGTGAACTCAAATGTACTCAAGTGTCCATGATTTGATGTAAATTGAACTAAAGGAGTAAATGAATGCCTTAAAACAAATTTTTTTAATTGAATTTGAGTTTTTAACAAGTATAAGCTAAAAAGGGAATTTTCAAAGGATACAAGATTGACCCTTCTACTACGTTGTCTCATTTATTCTACGCCGACGACGCGGTATTTATTGGTGAGTGGTCTCATTCTAACTTAAAGGGTATCATGAATATTCTTCGATGCTTCTCCTTACTTTCTGGTATGTCAATAAATATTCAGAAGAGTCATCTTCTTGGTGTCGGTATCCCAGATAATTGTGTGGCTGAAGCTGCTAAGTCTATTGGTTGTTTGATAATGAAAGCTCCTTTTAAATACTTGGGTATTTTAGTAGGAGATAATATGTCTTCTAAAAAGGCTTGGGACGAGACGATTAATAAGATGAAGAAGAGGTTGTCTAGGTGGAAACTTAATACCTTATCTGTCGGGGGTCGTCTTACCCTTCTTAAATCGGTTCTTGGCTCCACTCCTATCTACAACATGTCGATTTTCAAGGTTCCCAAATCTGTTCTTAATTATATGGAGAGTCTGCGTAGGAATTTTTTTAATGGCTTTCAAGAGGGTGATAGAAAGATTGCTTGGGTCAAATGGTCTAAGGTGCTTGCTTCTAAGAAATTCGGAGGGTTGGGAGTTTCTAGTTTCTTCGCTCTCAATCGGGCTCTTCTTTTCAAGTGGGTATGGCGCTACCTTTCTCATGATAACTCCTTATGGTCCCGAATTATATCAGCTTTACATGGCTTGAATGGTCATGTTCTTTCTGCTGCTTTCAATTCGACATGGAGCTCCATCATAACAGAAGTTAACTCCCTTAAAGTCAAAGGTGTCGATCTCATTTCTCATTGTAAGATTCGTGTGGGAAAAGGTACAGGTACAAGCTTTTGGAAAGATCTTTGGATTGGCGATAATCTTCTCAAGCTTTCTTTTCCTCGTTTGTTTGCTCTTGAAGAGAATAAAGACATATCGGTTGCTGATAAGATGAATACGTCTATCTCCTCTTCTTTTCGTCGTCATGTCCGAGGAGGTGTAGAGTCACAACAACTTGATCAGCTTTCGTTATTACTTGATACGGTTATTTTATCTAATATGGATGACAGATGGTTTTGGGACTTAAATGGCGATGGTGTTTTTCAAGTCAAGGATGTTCGATCTATGTTAGATGAGGCTTTTCTCCCTAAAATGGAAGTTCCTACTCGATGGATTAAAAGTATTCCGATTAAGGTAAACGTTTTTGCTTGGAAACTTTATCTCGATCGTTTACCTACTAGATCGAATTTGTCTCGTAGGAATGTCTCGCTTCCGTCTTTGGCTTGTCCTCTTTGTGATCACGTGCTCGAGGATTCGTCCCATTTATTCTTCGGTTGCTCTGTGGCGAAAGATATTCAGAAGTTAATTTGTAGATGGTGGAATTTGGATGTTCATCCTTATGAGTCGTACGAAGATTGGCTCTCTTGGTTCAAATCTATCCGTTTAGGTTCTAAGACGAAAGAGGTGTTGGAAGGCGTGTTTTACGTTTCTTGGTGGAGCCTTTGGAACTTCAGGAACCAATTCCTTTTTGCGTCTCCTATTCCCCGAAAGGATGCTATTTTCGACAATATTGTTTTACGCTCTTTTTATTGGTGTGTAGCTAGATGTAATAGAACTTTGAATTGGGTTAGTTGGCTTCAACACCCTTTTTTGATTCCTTTGTAATTTACTAGCTCCTTGCTAGTGGTTCTAATAAAGTCGCCGTTCAAAAAAAAAATATTGTATATGTTTCGGGTTTAATCCTAAGCAAAACCCGAGCTCGGGTCCTAGTTAAATATCCAGCGCGTCATTTAACGCGACGGGGTATATAAACTCTTTTCTATTTAGAAAAGAGTTAGTTGTTCATTCTAAAATAATTTTCCTTTTCCTATTTTCTCTCATCTCTCTATCTCTCTATTCTTTCTCTCTCTACAAAATAACTCACTCTTTTTCTCTTTTCTAGATCGAATTCGTGTATGATATATATGTTATGAAGTGTTAACGGGATCCTACAGCTTCTAATTTGCATATAAGAATCATCTAAGCCCAAAAGAAATTGCATTAATTTCAACAACTGATTATGTTTCTTAAAACCTTCAGAAGCATTACAAACACATTTAGGCAACTCAATCATAGCATCATACTGTTTTCATAAATCATTTAACTTATGATAATAATCAGCAATAAAAGAGCCATTATGTTTAAGAGTATTAATTTGATTATGTAAACCAAACATTATTGATCCATCAACCTTGTCATAAGTTTCTTTTAATTCTTCCCAAACATGTTTAGCTCTTTTTGAAAAAATTTGACCCAAGAATAGTTCCTCAGATATTGAATTCAAGATCCAACCCAAAACAATTGCATTCACCCTATCCCACTGTTTACCAAGAACCTCATCTTCATTAGATCTTTTACAAGAACCATCAATAAAACCAATCTTATTCTTTCCTTCTAAAGCCAAAAGCATAGCACATGACCATACTTGATAATTTTCAGTTCCCTTTAGTTTTATTGAAACAACAGTAAGAGCAGTAGTATCATTAGGATGCAAGTGTAATGGATCACTAATATCTAGTTTACTTATTCTGGTAACAGAATCATGAATATCATCATCATGATCAGAATTATTAGGAGTATTAAGCTCAGAATTATGAACAGACATGATAACAAACAGAAAACAAATAGAATGATAAAAACAAACAATCAATAAAGGAAGAAAGAAGTTCTCAGGCTTTCACACCACTCAAGGTGGCAGATCAAGGGCAGACAGACTCAATTAACACTAATAAAATAGAGAGATAAGGGGTGTTACAGAGCTTTTGAATGATATGCAGCGGAAAGTAATCAGCAACAAACCACACCCAATCACCAAGATCCACAAAACCCTAATTCCTCAAACTAGAGCAAATCAAACCCAGAACTTCCAATTCCAATGATTAAGCAATCTTAATCACCAACCAATCAACCAGAGAGAGTAGAATCACCAAGATCCACGAAACCTTAATTTTTCAAAATTAGGGTTTTTTGAAATTAACAATAGATCTGTGCAATTAAACCACAAATCTTACAAGAAAACAGTTTTAATCGAAAACTGATTAAAACCCCCAAATTTTATGAAACCCTAATTAAATTTTTTCTTTAAAAAACGATTTCAGAGCAACCTTGCTTTGATACCATGAAAAAATTATGAATCTTATTATAAAAAACTACTCAAATCTCAATTTGAGTAACAATAATTACACAGAAAACTGATCTCAATCAGATGAACAACCAAACAAACAATCCACCACTGCTATTCAGGTGTGGATCTATTATCTAAATTGATAATAGTTCTATTACAACAATAACAAGATCAAGATCAAGACAATATGATCTAACAAAATTAGAGTTTACAGCTTTAAAGAGAGTGTGAAACGATTTTAGAGAGAGAGAGAGAGAGAGAGGTATATATCAAAGTAAAGTCAAAGCTGGAGAGACCAGCTATTAATACCCACGTTGACCACTCGGAGTTATCTTAAGAACAATCAACACTTGGCAAACAATAGACCTCCAACTTTCAAGCAATATTCATCTCAGCCTAAACACCTTAAATGCATAAACTAAAATAGACAAAATAACTCATCAGTCCTTCAACATATACTGTTTACCCCATTAAGACATTAATTCAAAATAACTGTTAAAAGGTACAATTAATTCCCCTCCACTAGATACTACCTTTTATGTAGAAGACTTTGATCTATACATGCATATGATCGTGTCTATTATTATTCTAACTCTCAAACAGCTTTATTTGTCCATCCACGATCCTGCGATGCATGTAATGTAAGAAACGTATATAACGAAAATCGATATTTGGATAATGATATTGTTAATGTGGAATTCAACTTATTACTACGTAATTGTTGTGCCACTTTATATTGCTCTCTTTTTTCTGTAATCTCATAGCGTTTCAAGGGAGTGTTTGTTTACGAAAAGCACTTGTTTCTTCTTATTATCACTTATTTATTATCTTCGTCTCAAATTAATAGTACACATTTTTTAGTATGTCCCAATTTAATTAGCCACTAATAAATATAGATGCGAAAATTTGATCGAGTTTACCCTATTACCCTCGATTGAAATTAATATTACAAACTTTAAAGAAGAGGTTAATTAACTTGTTAAGAGTAAAACTGTATTACAGATAATACAAAAGCATCTGAAAAAACAAACTACTCCCTCCGTCACAAAATTATTGTGCACCGACAAAAAACACACAGTTTAAGAAAAGCATTATAATTACGGCTTTCTCTTTCTTATTTTTTACATAATGACAGGTTCACGTTTAGGTATTTAATTTATAACTTCTTTAAAAATTGTAATAATAACTTCAAGTAAAGGTAATATAATAAACCCGATCTAAATTAATTATCTCATTTTAAAAGTAATCAATAAATTTAAGATAACCTAAAAAAAATGTGAATTGTAATTACGAGACGGGGATAGTAGATTTTGATTCGTTAGCACGTACAATTGAATTGCCTTTTCAAAGATGTAGAACATCAAAAAATATTATTATATCTTGCATGATAAGCCAATGATGAGTTTTCTCCAATTTGTCAAGTGTCACAATGGACACGTAAACTATTTATCGGTCTATGGGCTGTCACATGAAATCTTGTGGGCTGAGACCAGCATACAGTTGGCCATGCAGTGTCAATGTGTTGTGAGTTACAGAAAACTTTTCAAGTTATATGGATCATTATCTTTCTAGGGTTTTTGTATCTTAGTGTTCTAGGGGCACATGATAAGAAGGTAAAAAGTACACAGGGTCTCATAGAAAAGTACACAGAGATTCACATTTTGTGGATCTCTGTGGATATCTGTGTACTTTTCTGTGAGACCCTATCTAATTTTTATGTACTTTTGGCCTTCTTATCATGTGCCCCTAAAACACAAGATAGAAAAACTCATATTTCTATAGTTAAGAAATGAATAATTCATTGTCTATAAAAATTAGACCTACTGATCCACAACATTACCGTAGGATGTATTTGTGAATGTTAGCGATAACAAGAAGCAGCAGTATAGTAAGAAGCGGTACAACGTTTATATTTAAAGCTTCTTTGAGTAAGGTTTGTAAAATCAGCCTAAACTAGTGTTTATATAAAATCAAAAACGCTACACACTACTTGCTAAAAAAACTTCATATTTTCTACGCTATTTGCTAAAAGACATCAACATATTGTGCTTCAAACATACCAATAAGCATATGCTATTAGGCTGGATGGTATGGTATGAGGAAACTCACTCTCCACCTCAGCGCCATATTAACTTTCTCTCTCCTCCCACTTAACTCACTACAACTCACATTTCAACCGTAGTGGTCACCAAAAACTCACATTTCATTAAAATAACCATTTTATATAGAATATAACCCACTAAATACCACACACACACTCACAAACGAAATAAAATATATTAAATAAAAAAAGGGCCCACAATTATATAACTTGGTAATTTGTATGCTACGACAGGTAATGAGTGTTAATTTTTCGTTTCCATAATTGTTATAATTTATTATACACCTGAGTGAAAGAAACACTTATGTGAGGTGCTAGTATATACTTTCCATGCTCTTAATTACGAGGTCTAGAAGGTCGTGTCGTAAACTGCTTTTAAAGAGTAGGTTAAATGCCCCCAATATTGCTATTGTCTAGGTAAAAAATCCCATTTTCTTGAGGACAAGCAAATCCCAAGTGTAGGGGTATTTGATGAGGAATCATTTCATATACTTTTTCGAGGTCATTTAACCCCCTAAATCATGCAAATATGCCCAGATTATGTGCTTAATTGTTTGTTTTCATGTTTTTAGCACTTGGATGGCTTTTGGAAGAAATACACGTGACTTGGGCTCAATTGGAGAAGAAACGGACAAGACTACGACTCTACACCAACTATCTTGAAGAAAAGCATACAGTGCGTGGAGACGGCGTCGCCAATTACAAGCGACGGCGTCAAAGTTAACAAGCGACGGCGTCATGAAATTCTAGACGGCGTCAGAACGAAGCCGACTTAAAGAAACCCTAGAAGACCATTGCGGCACGACGGCGTCAGGAACATAAAGCGACACCGTCGCGCTTGTTTTCTTATATATACAAATCCGTTTTTAGGGTTTTAAGTGTGTAACTTTTGGGAGACGAACCCTAGTTTTAGAAGACGATTTTAGCAGCCTTTGGGCTCGTTTTTAGGGTGTCAAAACCCTCTTGTAACAGCCTCAACTACATGATTTAATCAAGTGAAGTTCATTTATCCCTTATCACTTAATATGTCTATGTGTTTTGTGATAGATTCTTGTTCTTCTTCTTTATTTGCCATGCAAGGCTAGATCTATTAGTATTTACTTATGATTGCATGAAACTTAGTATGTAGATCCTTTTAATGTTGCTTCTTATGATGGATGTGCGCGTTAAGCTTTAGAAAACTAGCCATAAGATATTAAATTGGCATAGACGTCTAGGGAAACGCGAGTGTGTAGAAAGGATACCATCGGTAATAGTCTTCATACTACCTTACCCCTAATATGGTTGATCCCTCTTAAGATATTTCAATTGCATGTAATATACTCTTAGGGGCCTTGTAATAGTCTTCATACTACCTTACTTGTGTGTTGCCTTAACGGAATATTACATAGACGGCGGGTTCGTGTAATTCGTTCATGACTTAGGAAATACTTACACAGATCATCACAAGTGTGACAAAGCAACAGATCTAGGAGAAACATGCTAAGGAGTAGTGCATGATTAAGTAAATACGTTCGTTTATCATATAAGTTATCACCAAAGTAGTTTAGATTTATTTTATTATTATTAGTTTAATTAGTAAAAACAAACCAACCTCTCAAACCATATGATTTTACCTGCTTTCTATAAAATAAAAATACAAAAAGAATCTTCTCTCAACCCCGTAGAACTTTTTTAGATCATGTTCGAGCCTTCCTAACCTATTCCCCTAGAGAACGATAACAACCCTCGAGTCTTGCCTTACTATACTACAACGGTTAGGTGCTCTGCCTAGGGAGTTGTAAAACTTCTTGTTGAAGTCCTACGACGAACACATTAAGTTTTTAGCGTCATTGCGTAGGGAATAGTTAGGTTTCGACCATTGTTTAACTTAGGTCTACTCGCTTGAATCCTTTCAAGTGAGATTTTATTTTTAGTATATTAGCTTTCTTGTAATCTATCTTTTCTTTGTGTTATTTGTTTCGTAAATCTTTTCGTTGACCTCCATGGGAGACGAAAATCCTATCCGTACTCTTAGAGATTACTCCAAACCTAGCCACGAGGGCTACAGGAACACCATTGAGCTCCCCGAAGGGAACAATGTGGTGCCTCTTCGATCCGACACCATCCGGTTGGTGCAAAACGGATGCTCATTCCACGAACTTTGGTCCGAGGATCCAAACCAACACCTTAAGGATTTTCTAAAACTAGTGGACTCACTTGACCTTAACGATGTACTTATAGGGTAAAGAACCATAACGCCTTGGTTTTTGATCACAATGTTCTCTCTGCGATCAATAGCTAGCAATTGGCATTGAACTTCTTTTAGCAGGTTCCAGTGCTCCCTCTGGGGTGGATCTTTATACTAATTCTTGCTCATTTATTGCCACCGGGATGGACTGCAAAAAGTCGCATTGACATCAAAAATTGGGGCTCTGATATATCTGGGACGAATAGCGTGGGTGGAGGGTGAATGGTCCGGTTCACGCTACTCTCTTCTATCTAACATATTTTCTTCACTTATTTATCTTGATGTTTCCAAACAAAAAAAATCTCAAGGAGTGGTTATGTTTTCTCTCTTTGAGCACGCGATCTGTTTCAAGGACTTACTCTAAAAAGTCCCTTACCATGGCATCGATCGCTGGCACCAAATTCAAATTTGTTATGATCATGTCCTTTCATCTTAAGTGCGAGATTGACCGCGCCGCCTGCGGAAAACTCTGATATAAAAACGTCGACGAATCTTGGGAAATCATAGAGAACCTCGCTCTCTACGACCATAGGTCAAGGCAGTCTCCGTTTCTCTAAATGCATCAAAAACGCCTGACCAATGACTTTTTAAGCTTGAAGACCAGATTAACTTTTTGTTAAAAGGGTCGCAACCAACACCCAAAACAAGCTCAACACACACCCCTCAAGCCTACACTAAAGCAGTTTCCTCGAGCCCCCCTCCACGAGGCCTTAATGAGCACCAAGGCAAAGTTCCTTCACTTTCCGTGAACGTGTCCGCCCAAACCCTCAACCCCAAGCGCTAGAAACCAGTTTCGAGGCTCGAGTACGAGACTACATGGCAGCACACATCGAAAGGATGGAGAGGTTCAAAAAAGCTATCTTCAAACAGCGAGAGGAGATCAACGACAGAATGGCAGAAATGTTTGGACTTCTTAAGGAACTCACAGCCAGCAGAACTCATGAGGGAAGATGCTAGGCATCCCATTGCTAAGAACGTCAATTCCATCTCCCTCATTCGAATGGAGGAAGAAGAAAACAGAGAAAACAACGGGCAAATTGATAAAAGCGTAATGGAGCCTGGCAAATCTGATGAAGAAGAACCCCCTGAGGGAATTGACATGAAAAATGAAGTTGAAAGAAAGCCTGATGACGAACCAACAAAAAATGCAAAGGAAAGTGTCACGAAGAATGAAGAGGATGAGCCAGCAGGAGTTTTCAGTTCCCATGCTGTAAGATATTACCTGAAACATAGAATCAATAAAAAACTAATCGAAGGGCTTGTAGAAAAACAAAAGTTTAATGACTCCCTGTCAGCAACCCGAGTAGGAAAGATAAAGCAAAAAACTACAATTTATTACCTAAGGGGCTTGTGCACGACGCAATTCTTAAGAAAAAATAAACAAGAAGGAGGATGTAGGAGGAAATTTTGAAATACCATGTAACATAGGAGGATTAAAACACACGAATGCCTTAGTTGACCAAGGATCTGATGTGAACGTCATGCCCCTTTCCATCTATAATAAGTTAACCGATGAAAGGCCTGCAGAAACTGACATTAGGCTTTCCCTAGCTAGTCATTCGTATATCAATCCTTTAGGAATAGCCGAAGATGTATTAGTGGATGTTGTTGGCTATGTGTACACATAGGAAGACTAAAACTCTTAAATGAATTTTACGTAATTGACATGAAGAAGGACCCTGAAACTCCTTTACTAGTGGGAAGAGGATTCTTAGCCACCAGAAATGCAGTTATAGATTATAGGAAAGCGAAAATAGCGGTAGGAGAAGGGATTACTAGATCAATATTCGAGGTAAAATAAATCAAACTAGGTGAAGAGGAAGCACCCTATTGGACCACATTAGGAAAAAATGGAGTCATACAAAACACGACCTAGCTCGGATGGTGTGGGTGCTCGAACCCCTTACTATGCTAAGAGGAATCATAGGACTAAAAAAGGCCCTTCATCTTAGGAACACCATTCTTGACTACAACTAAGGCCGTGATTAAGTTTGATAAAGGAACAATAACTTTAAGATCTAGAAAGGGTAAAATAAGTTTCCATAGGATACCTGAGCCCAACTGTAGGATCGAAAAGGGAATTAAGAACGACATAGAGCCAATAGCCCCCACGGTGACCGTCAATATATTAGTTCTAGAATGGGAGGAAAAGATCAGGCTTCATTAAGAAAAGGAAATGAAGTTTGACCAATGGAGGAGTAAGATCTTTAATAATGAACACCCAACGTCCGTGAAAGAAGAGTGTGAAGTGAAGGATAAAGGAGAAGTCACGTAAGGACGTGTGACTTTGAGTCTAGCTACAAGAATCAATAATAAAGAAAAGCGCTTTATGGGAGGCAACCCAATATTTATTTTTCTCGCATGTAGGAGTGTCTTGTGTTTTAATTCTTTATCGTTTATTCTTGTATGTTTGAATTATTTTGTAATCATGCTTTGTTTTGTTTGTAACTTTGTCTTATTTACAATCAAAGGTATTTTGCATAAAATAAGTGTAAGGGAAAATATCTGGTTATAAGAACCAATTCAAACATATAAAATAAATTATTTAGATTAATTCGCATCAGTTTCGAGTCATATGATTATAATGATAATTTTCAGGTTTTATGCAGTATTTTATACAGGAAACAACTAATAAGATTGCGTGCAGGAAATTTTTCTTGAAAGACGGATGAGAAGTTTTCACAGTAGGTGGAGACGCCGTCAGAAAATAGTGCGACGCCGTCTGGATTGTCAAGCGACCGCGTCAGGATTTTTCTTGAAGGCGTCAAACCCCCAGACATGTGAAAATTTGAACTTTTTCTATTATTTTCAAAAAATAATTTTGCACAATCTCCAAAATTTGTATTTTCTTTTAAACCTCTAGAAACCTAGAATTATATCATCACTTTCATCATATCTTTACTACTTTCATAGAGTCAACCCTAAAAGTTTTGTTGTATATATCATATCCTGCCGATTTTACGCCAAGTGTAGTTGTCTTTATCTTTGATTTACAGGTTATATATGATGAGAAGAAGCTTAGAAGTTCTTAGGAAGTTTCCAGATGAAGATTCTTGGAGGACGATTTAACCAGTTATCGCATATTTCTTCTCCATTATTGAGCAAATCAGGGGAGTACTAGTTTCTTTTATTTGTTTTCTTTTTTCCTTTATTCGTTTTTACGGGTACTTTTAAAGAACATTGAGGACAATGTTCAACTTAAGTGTATGGGGGAATGGTGTTGTGTATGTGGGTATGGGGAGAGGGGGTGCGGGGTTTGGGGGGGGGAGGGGTACGGGGGGTTGCATGGTGATGTTACAGTCTTTTTTTTTTTTAAAGAAAAAACTTTTTATACTTTTACCTATTGGGGGTAGAACTTCCTTTTGGGGTTTTTGGGGAGGGTGGTACTGCTGGGCAGGGCGTTTCCGCCCGTTCTGGGGGCTTCCTAAGGGGTGACTTGTTCATAATAGGGGAATATATTTTAGTTGGGGGTTGGATGTTTATTGGGGGTTTTAAGACAGGATGTGGTTTAAAGAAGTAGCTTTGTTGTTTCGTTGTGTGTTATTGTGTTTTAGTGGACGGATGATTGGTCGGGGACAATGGGGATGTGGGGGGAATGGTTTTGGGGGGGGGGGGGGGGGGTGGGTGGGGGGGGGGGTGGGAGGGTAGGCGTTTTATGTTTTGTTTTTGTTTTTGGGTTTTGGTGGTGGGATTATTGCTGGTGGGTGGGGGTGGGTGGTTGGGTGGGTGTGTGTTGTGGGTTGGTTTGGGGGGTGTTGGTGGGGGTGGTGGTTGGAGGGTGGCGGGTTGGGATGGGGTGGGGGGGAGGATGGGTGTGGTGGTGGGGGGTTGGACTTCGGCTGTGGTTTTAGGTTGGGGTGGGGCGTTAAAGGCTTATATTTTTTGTTTAATTTAATTTTCTTATTTAAAAATTAACGTTCTTTTTATGTAATTTTCACAATATCATTTTTTTTTGTTTCTGGTAAGCTTAATGTAGTAATCTCGTTTAAATTACTATTCTTTAATTGGTATTTAATTAGTAAAGTCCCTTTAGGTTAATTAATAATTATTAAGATTATTCAATTCTTTCTAGTGCTTGTGGTGTTAGGTGCTAGGTGTGTGAGGTGGGGGGATTCATACGCAGTCCGCTTTTGTACATTTTTCGGGTAGCTTTTTGTGAGGATGGGCAGTAAGATGAACCTGTATCTATTACTCTCCATGCAATTTAAAAAAATAGCTGCTTCTATAGTAATCGCAAAGGTCGATAGGAGTCATTGTGAATGTTAAAAGAAATGACTGACTCAAGCAACAAATTGTGTGTAAAAAGGCTCTTCTGGAGCGAGTCTTTTACTATGGATTGTTTTTTTTATTTTTTAAAGATTGTATCGTAATGATCGAATATTATTACTTAAATGTTTAATATCTTATACTTCAAATATTTCGTTTTTATTATTGATCGTTTGTATTCAAGAGGATAGTTTTTAAGTCATAAAAATCGTTGATTCAAGATGATTAGTTTTTAAGTCAAAAAATATATATGTTTTACGCTTAAGTGACACTTATAGTGCTCATGCTTATTTTATTACTCCACTTTAACAAAATACATTCGTTTATAGTTTCTTTCTTTAAATAATTTGAGAGAAATAAGATCGGGTCAGATCGAAATCATACAATCTTATGGTAAGAGATTGAGATCCTATGTAATTAAGATCATATCTCTTCAGAGATCCTATAGAGCATCGACTCATTTTCCCTTAATAGAATCGTAAACTCGTACGGTATTAAGAGCTAGATCGCGATCTGGTAATAACAATAAATTGTTCATATGTAATGATTAAGAGTGTAATTAGTTTTAATCAAGAAAAGCTCTGAGTCGGCGTTATGCGAGTAGTACATCAAATTAATGATGGTGAGTTCAAGTCTTATTTGAAGATTGATATATCCGAAAATTTGTCGCTCAACACTTTCTTTTAATCAAATTAAATATACTAATATTGAAAATACATATTATTGATATCAGTGTTTAATCACTCGTTAAATTTAGCTCATCAGAGAATGACGTATCACTACACACCGATTTCTTTCTAAAAACGTGTTATGAACTAATCAATTATATCTTAAGTGATAAAACGAGCCATAGAGGGAAAGAAAAAAAAAAGACATTACTAAACTTCTTAATATTCTTGGTTTCTCTATATCAATTCGGGTTAATATACAAATATGTTACTAAACTTTCTAAGAAAGATCACCTAAGTTATTAAAGTTTTATTTTGTTTACTTACGTTACTGAACTTATAAACCACAACATTTGAGGTCACTGAACTTATAAAAAATATTCGCCTAAGTTTTTGAACTCGTAAAAATAAGACATTTATGTTACTTAATTTATCTAAAAAATATACATCCAAGTCACTCAAATTAACACTAATAAATGCTTCCTATAAGTTTAGTAACATAAGTAAGCAAAATGAATGTTCAATAACTTTAAAAAATTTAGTAACATATTTGTGTATTAACCCTATCAATTCCTTTGCAACTAATTTGATTTTTTCCTATCAAGTTGATATATAATTTAATGATGATACATATATTCAATATGACATAAACAACATTCCACGTGTTAGTACAAAATATGTCACGGGTATGTGGTGGACCAAGATCGCTTGTTGGGCTGAACCTTCAAGCTCACTCCAGGCTAGATCTTGTACTTAACCAAGTGATTGGGATGATTTCCTGCATAATAAAAGCAAACCGTTAGCCTTACCATGGGGACGAACCTCACGATTAGACTCCGGCGTGAGAGTAAGAAATCATGTTGTCAAAAGTATGTGTGTGCATTTTGAGGAGTCAGTGTGTCAGAGGACCCCTATTTATACAGGGTCTAGTATTAGGGTTTTCTAGTATTTCGCCTATAATTGTAGTGGCTGGAGTGTGACCCTTGTCGGATAAAGGTACGCGGTTATCGTGACCTTCCGGACGCGAAGTTACCTTCCGTGGTCGTTAGTTGATAGCTTGCAGAAGTGACTTGTAGCCGACCCGCGTCCGTCTAATTGTATCCGGGTCGTGGCCAGTATAGTTTTGGGCTTAGTTCCATCCAGTTTCACTTATCATTCATTAAGTTGGGTCGGGGCCCAAATTTATTGGTACGGCCCAGGCCAAAAGCCTGTCGTACCCATTATACTTCAGCAAGTCCCCCTAGTCTAGTATTGCTACTATGTACGGCGTTGTGCCACGTGCGATGAATATTGCTAGACTTTGTTTCTTTAGTACCGCACGTCTTCCTTCTTTCGCGATTGATGGTTTCTCCGCGACTGTTCCTTAACTGGTTAGGTAGGGTTTGGGTGACGTGTAATTACCCTGATCTTTTGTTTCCTGACTGACATGACGTGAGGTCAGTTACCTAACTGTTATCACATTTGCTTTCTTTTAATCTTATCTGTTGGCTGATTTAGTGGGTTACACGTGTCTTCATCTTGCTGCTCCTCTCATTTACTATGCCAAGGGTATAAATACACTTTGATTTTTACTGTTTCCTTTTTCTTCTTCTTCTCTTATTATCGCCATTGTTGAAAAAATTTGGAGCTTTTTTACTTACTTTTCCACACCATTATTCATTTGAAGCTTCGTTAGATCTCCATGTTAGGCTTTGACTTCTTCTCTTCAACAATAGGTACTATTGATAGTGTGAAATCCATCTTAACTCAGTCTGCTTTAGATGCTTTATGTGAGAAGTATTATATTCTTGATGTTGTTCATCCTGAACTTCTTGGTCGTAATGATAGGATCCGTAATAGTCCCATCGGTAAAATTGGTGTTTATAGCAGGTTTTTTGATTTTGTTAATTACCGGATCCCCTTTCTCTGTTTTTTGTAGACATACTTGAATACTTTCAGATTAATTTGTCTCAGTTATCTATCATTACGGCCGCCAAGGTCTCTCATTTTGAGATCTTGTGTCGCGTCTATGGTTTTGTTTCAACCGTAGGTTTTACATTAATTCCAAAAATAAAGGTTGGATGTCCTTTAGTAAGCGTGCTGAAAATGCTCCAATTTGTTACACCAAACCCCTAGATTCGTTAAAAAATTAGAATGATCATTTCTTCTGGGTTAACGCCTCCGTCTTCTCTCTTGCCGTTCCGCGGCATAATGATAAAACCTTGAGGAATGATCTGCTGGATTTAGTTTCCAAGTTCATAACTAATTGGTAAGACTGTCGTCAAAAGTAGGGTCCTTTTTTGGTTGCCCTCAGTGAATCGTTAAGATAAATAATAAAAGAGAAATAATATTAATTAGAATTAATATTATATGTATAATTAATTGGTTTATTAATTTATTAATAGTTGGTAAATTAATTAGAAGCTTTATAAAAAAGCTTGGGTAGAATACGAACTAATACAAAGTGTATTGAGTTGAACAGGTCGGGAAGACCCAAATGGGGCCCATGGGAAGTTTTTGGGGTATCCCACATCGCCTCAAAGAGGCATCCTAACTCCCTTCCTCTTAATATAAATAGAGGGGCATGCCAATGCTTTATTTGCTCATTCTTTGTTTCTCACTCCTACTCTTTGTAAGAGTCTTTCGTGTATCGGGACCTTAGGAGTTCGAATTCTTTTCTCTTTAGTTCGTGGGTGTGAGCTATTAGAGGTACTCTCATTTGGGTACTTGCCTCCAAGTTCGACCAAAGTGGTCTGCGTGTGAGAAATCCGATTTTCTTAAAGGTTAGTATTTTTCTTATTTATTTATTTATTTACTTATTTCCTTTAAGTTGCTTTTATTATTAGGTTGAGATCCTTTAGGGTTTAATTCCCTTGTTGCCCTAGATTAATTGTTATTTTCGTTGTGTGTTAATCTAGTTAGGGTATAGAAAACCCATCAAGATCCCTATCCCACGCCCGCTGAATTTAACATAGACGTGTGTAATTACCTCACGACAATCCTGACCCGTTTAGAAAGTTTATGGATTCCTTCTTATGCTTTGTTGGCATAAGTCGGTACTATGATCTGGATGAGAACTGTTACCCGACCTTCTGGGCTAATGATGATGAGGGTGGGTGTTCTTTTGCTTGCGTCCTTTGGTTTGTTCTCTTTTTTTATACCTGACTTGTTTTTGTTGTATGCAGAGATGGATTTGTTTGCTTTTATCAGTCATGCGGATCCCACTAAGGTGTGAATAGGAGAACGAGAGGTTGCTGAGGGAGAGGTTTCGCTGGTTCAGTTAACCAGGGGCCGTGTTGTTCCTCTTGCCGGTGTGAATGATCGAGGAAGTGTCAACGTTCAGGGTGCTAGTGATGACGATGTGAATGAGGGGGATGGTGATGTTGCGGAAGCGAACCAGACTGAGAAGGGTGAGCATGTTGTTGATGTTGGAGGGATTGATGTGGTGGTGGATGATGAGGTGCAAGCTATTGTTGCCGATAAGCCACAAAGAGTTAGGAAGAAGAGGAAGGCTGCTGATGGTGCTAGTGGTTCTGGTTTGCCTCCCAAAAAGTTAAGGGAAGACCATGGTACTTCCGGTATTAGTACTAATACTAGTGAGAAATCTATTGTTGTGCTTCAACGTTTACTAGAAAGCAGTACTTTGCCTGTTGAGGTTGGCGTTACGGCTGCAGCTACTGTGCCTTTTGTCACTTCCTCCGTGACCCCTGATTCTATTTTCGGGACTGGTCTAAGGACAAGGCATCCAACGGAGAGGTTTGTGATTTCTTCAGACTCCTCTCATGATCTTAATGAAAATGATACAGATGATGAAGTTACTTCTATTGTTAGGTCTTCTATGCCACATCCTCTCGTATTGACTGCAATTGTTTCTACTACTATTATTGCTGGTGCTACCTCCACTCTGATCCATAAGTCAGGTGTCAGACAGGTTTAACCTAGCATATTTAGGGATTTTGCTTCTCCTAGCATGGCCGAGGTAGACGTTGCTGGCCCTTCTCAGCCTGTCGGTACAGAGCTTTCGGCGAGAAGCTTTTATGTTTCACAGGACATGGATCCTGAAACTCTCCAGCAAATATACATTCCCAAGTGGAATGTCATTAATGATTCTGTCCTTGATGATCTAGACATCTGCCGAGGTACGATTTATCATCTTGCTCCTCATGGGTTTTTTTCTCAGCTCCGGGGTATGGATTATGAACAGCTGCTTGTAGAGTTTAATGTTGGGACCGCCCGCTAGGTATGTTTTAATGCTGAGATTAGAATGCGGTTGGAGCATAAACTAAGAGGTAGGCAGAAGTTTGAGGGAAAATGTGTTATGTAAGCTAATTGGTTGAAGGAGATGGATGCGGAGATAGCCAGTTTGAAGGCTCAGTTATCTCTAAGAGAAGCTAAGGTCACAAAGGCAATTCTTCTTTGTGGTCAGGTTGCCGTTGTTGAGGCCGCGGAGGCTGCTCAGGCTAGTGAGCTGAATGGTTTAAAGGAGCAGAATGCAGTTCTTGAGGGACAGATCGCGGCTCTGGAGTCCGTGGCCGTTAGCAAAGATGCCGAGCTTGCGTCTTCCAATGCTCAAGTTTCTAAAGTGACTCAAGATTTGTCCAACTTACAGTTGTCTTGTGATGAGTTGAGTGTCAAGGCTTCCTCTCTTGAGTTTGAGAAAGACAAACTTGTTGATCAGGTACTTAAACCTGTCTCTTATATCTTTAATCTTTGTCATATTTTTTTATTATGGAATAATCATTTTAACTATGCATGTGTCTGCACTAAAGACTACATGCTCTAACCTCCGTGATGAAGTGATGGGGTATAAGCTGTTTAAGGAGCGGGTTGAGGCGGTGTAGGATGAGCAGGTTAAAGCACTTGGTGATTGTGTTGCAGGTATAGACTCCGATCTTATGGAAATGGCTCTTCACATGGATGAAGAATTTTACCCTCGTTACTTGACAACCATAGCCGAACGGAGGTGGATTTTCAGCCGCGGCCTTAAACTTGTAATTATGAAATGCCTGCAATCACCTGAATACTTGGCCGCTCTGGGCGGGGTCATAGGGCGTGCAATTGACAAGGGTATGCAAGACGGGCTGGCGACTGGTATTGACCATGGAAAAGCCGGAAGAGGTCTTATTGACGTTGCCGCTTACAATCCTTCCGCGAAAGCCGATTATGTTGCTGCCATCAATGCTCTCTGTGCCGTGGATTTTTACTTTCTCGCTCAACTAGAGTCTCCAAAAGATGCAAGTATGGCTGATATTATGGATCTTTTTCGTTTGGAAGGTCCTGCTGCTGAGACTCCAGAAGCTAGCCAACTGCAACCCTCACCTGAACAACTTATGGTTCCTATTCATCGGTTAGATGATCAAGTGGTTATTGGGGAAACTTCCCTGTCTTTTTCTTTTGATGTGGCTCATAATCGCGTTCAGAGGATTAGAGGAGATGTTGTGGCTTGCCGCTTGTCCCTTACGGATGTTATGGTCCCGTTGATTGAGCCTTTGTCTGTTAAGAGCTTGACTGGTGAAGCAAGTACTTCTGGGGTTCCAGAAATGGCTACGACTACTGCTCTATCAACCACTTTTGTTCAAGCAAGCACCATCCCTCCGGTACCATCTACTGAAGTTCCTTCTTCTCCAAAGATTGTGTTTGAGCAGGAGGAGCTGGATACTACGCCGAAACATACTTCGTCTCCGTAGACTTGTATTTTTTGTTGTATGTTGTAACTTCTACCGCGGCCGTGTGTGGCCTTTTTGTTGCGGTCATTTGTACTTAACAATTTGTGTCATGCTTTTGTTTAACCGTTATATAATACTTAACAATTTTTCATTTTGTTGTGTTGCTATCTTTTAATATCGCGATTATACGTTTGCAGTGATAGTCTTAGTTGAATATTTGTGGGTTATTCTCCCGGTACTGGGCTTGCAAACCTCTTATGTACATGAGTTAATTGTTAGGCTGCTCATCCTTGTATTATGCGAAATAATAACTTATGTTTATGGGGTCGTGCCCCCTTGTGTGCGCGTCTTACCATTCATATAATATGTAAATAACTTTGCAATGTAAAAGGAAAAAAGTAAAGTTTTTTAAATAACTTGTGAAGGTAGCTAGGCTTCACGTTTCATTCATTAATAAAAGACATTACATGAGAAAAAAGAAATTCAAACACTGCCCCTTCCGCTGCCAAACTTGTGTGGGAAGGGTGCTTACATTTCATGCACGTAACATTTTTTGAGGTTGCGGATGTTCCATGTTCGCGGAAGGAGCTTTCCATTGCGGTCCCTGAGCTTGTACGCTCCGTTGCCTAGTGCTTCTATTACTTCATATGGTCCTTCCCACTTAGGGCTAAGCTTCCTGCTCTCATTTGCATGGCTGGCCTCATTGCTCCTGTACACAAGATCTCTAGGTTTGAAGCTTGTGTTGCGGACTTTGGAGTTGTAATATTTTTCCATTTTTGCCTTGATCTTTGCTTTCGCGGATTACCGCTTGCTCTCTTATTTCTTCCAAAAGATCAAGGTTGATTTCCAAGGCTTTATCATTCTGTACCATGTCTACCTCCGCTATCCTCATGGTAGTCATGCCAATTTCAGCTGGAATTACTGCTTCCGTTCCATACGTGATTGAGAACGGCGTATCTCAATTGCTTGATTTGATCATGGTGCGGTGCGCCCATAGGACATGTGGAAGTTCCTCAATCCAATCTTTGCTCCTTTCATCCAGTCGTGCCTTTATTCCCTCTCCTAAACTTCTGTTTGCTCTTTCTACTAAGCCATTGGCTTATAGATGCTTGACGGAAGCAAAGCATTGGCGGATGCATAACTTTTTGCACCAGTCTTTGAATGTGTTGTCTCTGAAGTACTTTCAGTTATTAGATATTATTGCCCCTGGAAGACCGAACCTACAGACTATGTTGTCCCATACGAATTTTTTAACCTGATTACCTGTTATTGTTGCGACAAGCTTTGCTTTGATCCATTTCGTAAAGTAGTCCATTGCCACTATTAGGAATTTGACTTTTCCAGGTCCCTCCGGGAAGGTTCCGGCTATGAACCTAGCAATCCTGACATGCCCTTTATCAATTTTCTTGCATCCGCGTGCATTGTTGGCCAGTAGTATCCTGTCTGTATGGCATTTGCTACCACGTATCTTGTTTCGGCATGCATGCTGCAAGATCCCTCATGAATTTCTCTTAAGACGTAATTTGCTTGTAATTGCCCCACGCATCGTAACCATGGTCCAAGATAGTTGGTATGTGTTTAATTACACACCTTTTACCTTTAAAAACAAGTTAAAATAACCAAAAACGGACTTAAAATGCCAAATATATGCTTGTTT
>BQNB010040045.1:1698-47670 GCA_026074375.1 Tanacetum coccineum
GACAATTGCAAACATAGGTAGCTATATCCTTTTCTACATGTGGCTACCAATACATGTCTCTAAGGTTATGGTACGTCTTATCCGCTCCCGGATGTACCAAGTATCTTGATGCATGGGCCTTATCCATTACACTTCCTACCAATAGAACCCAAATTCGATCCATAAAGTACAAACTATTGTCTCCTTTTCTTTCCATCTGTTGATCTAAACCATGTAGCCTTTCTGCGAGCACGTTTTCTTGCTTGAACGCCTCACCTTGGGCTGCCAGTATCATTCTTCTTACTCGTCTTGATTGAATGGTCATAGCCATTGCTCGGACACGTCTAGGTTTCACCCGTTCCTTCCTACTTAACGCATCAGCCACCATTTGCCTTACCAGGATGGTAGCAAATCTCACACTCATAATCACTAAATAGCTCGATCCACCTCCTTTGGCGCATATTTAACTCCTTTTGGTTAAAAACATGCTGAAGGCTCTTGTGATCAGTGTAGATAACACTTTTCGTGCCATACAGGTAATGCCTCCACGTCTTAAGAGCAAACACGACAGCTCCCAACCCTAGGTCGTGTGTTGTATAATTCTTCTCATGAATCATCAGTTGTCTCGATGCATATGCGATTACCTTGCCTCTTTACATGAGCACACAACCTAGTCCTTGATTTGATGCATTGCAGTAAACTACAAAATCCTCAACTCCGTCCGGTAACGACAAGATAGGAGCATCACATAAATCATTCTTCAAAGTCTAAAAAGCCTCTTCTTGTTCTACGCTCCACTCATACTTCTGATTCCTCTTTGTTAGGGAAGTAAGGGGGTTTAACAATCTAAACAAAATTCACGATAAACGTCGGTAGTAACCTGCCAATCCTAAGAATAATCATTCAATTCTTCACTGCCTCGCTCTTACTTGGGTCTACGTGATTACGTTATGGTTGACCACGTGACCAATAAAATTTACTTTTTCCAACCAAAAACCACACTTAGAAAACTTGGCATACAACCTCTCCTTCCTTAGTGACTCCAACACTAACTTCAAATGAACTTCATGTTCCTCCTTCGACTTTGAGTAGGTCAGAATGTCATCAATGAATACGATGACAAACCTACCTCAGTACGGTTTGCAAACCTGGTTCATTAAGTCCATGAAGACCGTTGGTGCATTGGTTAACCCAAATGGCATAACTGTAACTCAAAATGTCCATATCTCGTTTGAAATGTGGTCTTTGGAATGTCATCTTCATGCACGCGTAGCTGATGATATCCTGACCAAAGATCTATCTTAGAGAAATAACATGCTCCTTGCAGCTGATCAAACAAGTCATCAATCCTAGGGAGTGGATAAGGGTATTTAACAATTAATTTTTTCAACTCCTTATAATCAATACACATGCGAGAAGAACCATCCTTCTTCTTCATGAATAACACATGTGCTCCTCACGGAAAATGACTAGGTCGTATGAAACCCTTGTCTTGCAACTCTCGAAGTTGTTAAGACAATTCTTGCATTTCGGGAAGCAACGATATGGAGACTTCGCGACTGGCGTCGCTTCATGAACCAAATATATGTGGAACTTAACTTGTCGTCGTGGTGCTCATCAACAAATCTTCTGGAAACACATCAATAAAATCTCGTACGACGGAATATCACTCAATTTCCGTTCATCTACCTTTGTGTTCATTAAGGTTTTTATGACTCCTTGAGTACATTCACCATGAACCCGAAGTATCTCATCACCTTCTAATGGTATCCTAGCCACCTTCTTATGACATACTATCACAAACTTCCTCTTGGACAACGAGTCCATGACTCAACTAACTCCAAGGGTTACAAACAATCGAATAGGATAACAAGCGAATATCGAGTCAAAGGCTAAAATGCATATAAGAGATTCTACATATGCAAATAAACGTAGATCAAATGACATAGGAATCATTTGAAAGAAAGGATACGTATATGCACTGAGTGAAAGCGCAAACGAAAGAAAATCAACAAGCATACCACGACAAATGAACACACACAAAAAATCAATACAAAAGATGTAAATTCTCATACCAATTATCGACTTTACTCGAAAGACCAAATTAAACAAGGTTTTTATAAAAATCAATTTAAATTAAGAAAGTCACTTTAAGTATAAGATTCAGTTTGTTTCGAAATCGAATGGTTTTCAAGTTTAGCAAAACTCTTCAAAAGCTTTTTAATGAACTCTTTGTTAACAATTCAGTTTGTTGAAAAAGCCCCGTTTTTGTGCAAGACATTCACATTCTTTTGACTTTATGAAGATACAAGCATTGTAATTCACATAAGCATTTAATCAGACAAGCAATGCTTATATAACATGTAACATCTTTAGACACCACTCTTCGAGAAGTCATCATAGATGGTTGAAAAATTACGTTTCAGATTCAAGTTCGTCAACCTCTTTTTCAAGGGATTTAACGTACCATAATCTTCATGCATTTCCGTTTTAAGTTCATGTTCAAAACGAAAACTATCATGACATTTGATCAAAAATTTCTTCCATTACTTTAACTTCTTTAAAGAGGGCCGTTTGAACTCCTGCAAAGTGTTCTTTAAGAGTTTTGAAAAATGGAATAACTTCAGTGAGGTAACATCTTTTTGTTTGCTCAAAACCTCTTTCCCCCTCTGTAAGACCTGATGGTGTGATTCTAGTTTTGCAAGTTTTGTCAAATTCCGTAAAAAGTTGTGTGAGTACATAAAGATTAATTTTCACCTGACTTTTAGTTGGAAGAATTCTGGGGACAAGCTTGACAGGAGTATTGGGTGGATACACTGTCAATGCTGAAAGTGGTTTTGGAACTGAGGTCTCAGCCTTTTTCCTGTCATTATTATCTATGGACCAAAATATCTGTTCTGGGGTCAGATTTCTTTGTGGAGCAAAGGTTGCAAGAAGGTTCTCCTTCGAGTAATCTGGGGGGCAATCCTAACTTTATTTTCCACACATAGAGGGCTTTTCATTTTCTCAAGCATTCTTTTCCTAGTTATCTCAGATATCTCACGAGTATCCTCTGAGTCATGTACAACAGGGCGTGCATGATTGGACATGACTAATACATGACCATTATAGAGGGCAGGTTGAACTTGCTTTGCACGGGTGAGACATAAGGGATTTTTGTAGCCTATCGATGCCTTGTTCTTTTCATCATAAAACAATTTTAGTTTACATATCATGTAAACCGTTTGAACAGACTGATCTTGTTTGTATAATCTATCTTCAACCTTTTCTTTTAGCCTTTTAATGTCTAAAAACTCTTCAAGGAATTTGTCTTCTTTTTGTTTAAAATCCTTTTTCAAAATGATCGCTTCTTCCCTCATTATCTTATGATGGTTAAGGGTAGAACGAAGTTTTAATTGTGCAGAATGAAGTTTCGATTTTAAAGAAGTTTCTTTTCGATTTCGGTCAGAGTTAATTATTCTCATTTGTTCATCAATCTTTCGTTCTTTATCAGTTAATTCAAACTTAGCCCGTTGTTCATTAACTACTTTAACCTGCTTATTTGCTGACATACTTTGGACACCCTGTTCATGCATTTCATCGAGAATTGACATCAATGCATCATTTCGTACAGAAGATACATTACTTTGTACAACATGTTCTTCGTTGTCTTCCACATACTGATCATACGGAATAATATTACTATCACTCGTATAGTCAGCATCAAAGTCAACAACGACGTGTTGTGTTGTTACATCGCTTTGATCACTTTTGTACCTTCATGAATTTCATCCATATGATATACAAAGGTAATCATGATCTTGTACTCAACGTAAGTATCGAGTCTTATGTTGGCCGGCTCATCGTAGATTGGATCTTAGATGAAAGATTTTGCCATGATCATGGTCTGTGTGTTGGGAGCCCTCTATCAACAATCAGAGTCGAATGCTATCGCATTGATCAGCTTCTAAAGAAATGGTCCACATTGAGTGCCAAAATCATCCACATTCGTCATCAAAATGGTGACTTGTTCTCCTGCAAGGAACAAACAACTGCTCTTCAATCTATGTACATCAACACCATTCTCATGAGCATTCATAAGCAGCATCTTGTCTTTGAAGTAGTCTGAATCCTGAGGACGCTTTGGTTGTGGACATTCTCGTGCTATGTGCCCGATTCCTTTGCAGTTGTAGCACATAATGGGTTTAGCTTGACCAGGATTCACATTGCCATCTCTGTTCTGACCTCCAGCATTCCCAGCTACAACATTTCCTCTTGCATTGTTCCTCTGAAATGGTCTTCCTTGATTATTCGCATTGTATCTACCTCGAACATCCTGAACAACAACTCTGTCGTCTTGAACTGTAGCATTGTTCCTTGCGTTTGAGGAAGTTCGGAGTTGATTGTTCGTTTGAGGAAGATGTGCTTTGAATGATTGATTGAGGAGGGCAAGTGTGTTGGTTAGGCTTTCAATCAAGTTATCCGTTGAAGTGCTTCCTGTGTCCATTTGACAGTTATCAACAATTGATGGTTGATTTGAGGATTGTGGAGACTCAGATGATTGTGTTGGATACTTCTGATTTGATGCATTAGACACTAGTGCCAAGGGGTCATCAGTAGGTTGAATGAACCTTTCCATCATCATTCTGTTCTCATTTGCATGTACCTCATGTTGCTTCAAGTAGGCATACAACTGATCAAAGTTAGACTCTTTCAAACCTCTGTTTAGTTTGACTTCAGTAATGAATCTACTCCATTCAGGTAACATGTTGTTCACAAACTTAGAGTTAAGCTGCATTCTGGACATGGTCATCTTGATGTTTCTCATGTCGTTAATGAGCTTCGAAAACCTAACATAGTAAACATGAATGGTCTCTCCTTTGATTTGACAGAAGCGTTCAAATTCATCGTATAATTGTGATTCCCTGTCATCCTTTGTTAACTCAGAACCTTCCAGAATCATCTTCACATTGTCCCAAATGTCTTTGGCGTCAGTATAATGGTTGATGAGTGTGTAGATGTCTTTTGGTATACCTTGAAGTAAGATATTCGTAGCACGAATGTCAGCTTTATACCTTTCCTTTTCTTCAGCAGAAAGGTCTGTAAAGACTCTAGCACGTTCTGGACCTAGTTGAAGTGCACCCTCAGTTTCTTCAGCATCTTCAGCAGGAGTTTGTATGAACGTTCCCATTTGAAATGGACCTTCAGTAATCGATTTCATAATGTTCTCTCCATTATTTTTTCCCAGACAATACAGACGAATGCGTTGTTGCCAAGATTCAAAGTCTGTTCTGTCAAGCATTGGTGGGCGTGTATCGGAACCGGCATACCAAATATCTTCTGACATATTAGACGTCTTGATGTATTGGTTATGAATGCAATTAACGTTCACGGGATTTTACAAGTCTAAGATTTAAACCGATAAGAAGTTTACCGGGATTTTACAAAATCAATAGAAAAACCGTAAATGAATAATTGGTTGTGATATTTGGTTTGTTGATTTGTTTGAAATTTGGCGCAGTTGGATTATGAACAAAATAAATTTTACCCTATTACCAAAATCTAAATTTGGTGTAAAAATAAGCTAAAAAGGCTAAAGAAAAAATTATATTTTACTTAATTTTTCCCGCCAAAAAGTGTCGCTAAAAAGGTTTTGACCGAAATAATTTTTACCCTATTACCAAAATTTGAATTTGATGTAAAAATAAGTTAAAAAGGCTATAGAAAAAAGATTACAAAATACTTAATTTTTCCGTCAAAAAGTGTCGCTAAAAGGGGTGTCGTCTGGATATGTTTCTATCAAACCGCCGTCTATCTGTTTTGTTCAACCCGCCGTGAAAGCAAACCGCCGCCTAACAGGCCAACTCGCCGCCAAGATCTTACTAGGCAAACCGCCGTGGTTTTGAAGTAACTCGCTGCCTAGTTTTGTTAACTCGCTGGATCAATAAAATAAGCAACTCGCCGTTTAGCAACTCGCCGTTTAGCAAACCGCCGTTTAGCAAACCGCCGTTTAGCAAACCGCCGTTTAGCAAACCGCCGTTTAGCAACTCGCTGCCAATAAACTAAGCAACTCGCCGTGAGCAACTCGCTACTATCCTGTGTAAACCGCCGCGAACAAGCAACTCGCCACCAAATTTAACCAAACCGCCGCGAATATAATTATTAAAATTAAGCAACTCGCCTTTGACTTTTGGCAACTCGCCTTTGACTTTTTCCTAAATTTCCGGATCTTGTCCCTACCTTGTCAACTCGCCGTGAAGAACAATAATAAAATAAGCAAACCTCCACGAAGAACACTTGTACGAATTAACCAAAATCAAGCCATATGATCTTTCCAGCCACGAAAGTAGGTTACAACATACAATATTAAGTGTGTATATGATGATTAAACACACCTTAACTCGTATTTCTTTGAGAATCGTCCAATATGAAGCAACCCTCCACGAAGAACACTAAGCTTTAAAAGCTTATAATTCGAACTAGGGGCTTGTATTAGCCACGAAATTTGTAACACTCTAACCTTTTGATGTGTAGAACAAGTAGAGAGCAAGATTAACAAACAATGAGCCCAAAATCAAAAATCAGCCGTGGGCTTTTTTTGCTTCACAAATAAGCACGAATTTAAGCTTAATCAACCATAGGAATCAATCACGAATTCAAACCCGCTCTGGTACCAATTGTAGGATCGTTTATTTCATAACACGGGTGATGATTCGAGTGGTTTAGCTAGTTTCTAGAGAGAGAAAAAGTGTTTCTATATAAAAAGAAAAGTAATGACTAGCTTGCCTCTTCCAAAGTTGGAAGAGGCTTATATAGTTCTTACAATATACCGGGTATTAGTACCCGACTTAAACCGAAAATCATACTATTAACTATTAAACTACGAGCTATAATAAACAGTAAAATACACGGGGTGACCGAGTCTTTTTCTAATATCTAACACCTGTGTTCGGGAATAGACTTGCCATCACCAACGTGAACAGATGCAAAATAAGCGTTTATCAAAAATGGTACTTAAATTACTTGCATTAAAATTTAAATGAGAAGAGGCACATGTATCCATGTGCCAAGTCGGGTCTTACGGCGGCATAATGCTAAACGCACTTGGTAGAGTAGTATGTTGGGATGCATAAATAGCCGGAGCGGGACTGAGTATACATTGACCGAGATGCGGCAATCTGTAATGCTTTTGTGGTGTAAACTGTTGAGCAACATTATTCTTGTGAGCCACATATTGGGCTAGGGAACAGGTGAAAGCCATAAGAACAATCTCTTTTTCTTTTTTTTTCTTCTTTGATGAACAGTACCCGACGATGAACAGTACTTGCCGGTGAATAGTGACGTTGATGAACAGTTTTTTTTTTGATTTGGTGAAAAAAATAACTGTGAGGTAGAGAAAGAATAGGGGAGGGGACGACTGATGAGAGATTTTAAGAGTGGATCGATATTGGCTCTGATACCATATTGAAGGTAATTGGTTTTTCCTTAATTATTTCTCACAAATGACAAGGTATATATAGATTACAAAGGGGATGGGCTTGAGCCCAAGATAACTACGATACAGCTAATGATGACAAAGCATCCAAAAATATATCAACTAATTTAGGAAGATAACTAATCAAATATCAATCAAATATATTGACTAATATTGTCTCCCCTTTCATGTGCCCCTAGGGCACACATTAGAAAAACCCTTTTATTAATACAGTAAACTTCATACTTTTTTCTTTTAGCTAATACTCTACTTTTTATGTTCCATTACCGATAAATTCATGGCTGTTGAAAGGGCAACTCGGTTAGATTAGTTGAAAAATATAATCAATTCTTCACTACGGGTCTGAGTGTTTCGTAATAGTAATTCATAAAAATTATGGGCCCACTTATTTATTTTCACTCACAATAAACTTAACATGATCAATCATGTTTGACCATTAACTTTAGAGGATCTTTTCCTTATGGATTAGAATCCTCTAAAGTTGAGTCAAACATGATACATCATGTTCACCAATCACAAATTAGTTAATTGTATAAAACTTTTTCTTTTAATAAAAATTATGGGCCCACTTATTTATTTTCACTCACAATAAACTTAACATGATCAATCATGTTTGACCATAACTTTAGAGGATCTTTTTCCTTTGATTATATTAAAAAGTTTGTGCTTATTTATTAAGCATTAACATGTCTAGTTGGCATATGTTAATGCATCTTCCTAACGCAGTTATGACGTAGCAAAAGATTTGGATCGATACAAACGTAGAAATGTAATGATAAGTCCATATTTGGTCCAAAAAGACTAAAACCAGTGGACGAATGCTTGCTTACATAAGAGCTAAGGCTGATTATATCTATATACTGTAAACGGAAAAAAACGAGTCGTTGGACAAATTTCGTTTTTTTTTTTTTGTCATTCACAGAATCCCTCGCCCATCAACGGCCACACTAAAAAAAGCTTTTTCCGGCCCAAAATAAATTAAAAAAAAAAATTTACAAAACGCACCCTGAACTTTTAACTATTTACGACTTTTTTTTATATAATAAACTTTATTTATCTAATATATACCACATATCTACCTAATCATTCAGATCAAAAAATACCAACGGAAAGATCTTCGAATTGCGAACAAAACGAGCTCAATATTGCAATGCTTTCGACATACGCACGGCTTTATAAAAAATATTGAAGTTTAATATATATAAAATAAAAAAGAAAATTTACAAAATATACCCTTAACTTATAACTATTTATGCTTTTTTAATATAATAAACTATATTTATCAAATATATAACACATATCTACCAATTCATTCAGATAAAAAAATACTCACGGAAAGATTTTCGAATTGGGAACAAAACGAGCCCAATATTGCAATGCTTCTGACGTACGCACAATTTTATAAAAAATATTGAAGTTTAATATAAATAGGAAAAATTTTTTACAAAACGTACCCTCAACTTTATAACTATTTACGACTTGATCGCGGAAAGATCTTTGAATTGCAAACAAAACGAGCCAAATATTGCAATATACAAGTCAGCCTCGCCACAACGCATGAGCACATTTCCATTCAATTTTCATTCGAAACATATTTGCAAAACATTACGCCCTGCAGCAACGCGCGGGCTATGCAATCAAATCACACAAAAACAAGCCCCGCCCCATTCAATTTTCATTCGAAACATATTCGCAAAAAATTACGCCCTGCAGCAACGCGCGGGCTATGCAATCAAATCACACAAAAACAAGCCCTCTCCAACGCGTGGTTCGTATTCAGTTCTTTATGCGGTCAAAAAACCGCCTTCGCTAAGCCAAAAAAATGAAAATAAAAAAAAATTGCCTGCAGCAACTGGCGGCAATCTTGCCTTGTTTTGATTTCTATGATTCGATCAAATAATTTGTTACCTCGGTCTTGCCTCCGCAGCCCCGCTTACAAATTTCACAAGGGAATGGATCAACTAAAAAAGGAGAAAATAAAATAAGAAAAATAAAAAATATTTATAGTCACACATTTCAAATAAAAAATAAGAATTTCATGGGAGATGCATCTTATTTGTAAGTGCATCTGAAATATGCGGCTGTGATTAGTTATCATTCTTCTCATTTACTTTTATTTCTTATTTGATCCTTACACATTTCACATATACTATCTCATTCAAGGTTCTAAATAGCGTGAGGGTGTGGTGTGGCGGCGTATGACCAAGGCCTCACGCCTTTAGGGCTAAGGCGAAGCCTTGGCTTTTTAACGGTGTTAAGGCGGCACAAATATGAAATGTATTTATTTCTTATTTCCATATTATTTAGTTGCATTTTATAACGTTGTCCAATAAATAAAGTTAATAAAACAATCCTTACGTGTATATTCTTTTATTTTGAATAAAAAAAAATAAAATTTTTCCATAGTTGAATCTAAAAAACCCCGCCAAGCCTCCGCCTTTGGCTGCCTTATCGCGTCTTTTCATGCCTCATCCTCAGCCACACCTAGGTTTAGAGTTCGACGCCTTGGCCATTTATAACGTTGATTGTCACGGCGTCTCACGCTTGTCGCAGCCATGTCGCGCCTTTTTAGAACATTGATCGTATTTCGATTACATGAATTTATAACAGCTTTGAATGGCTTACAACGATTTTGCACTTAAAAATTCTCTATATTGATTGCTACATATAGTCCTCGATGAAATATAGTTTGATTTCATCATTTAACGTTTCTTTGGCATTTTTATTAAATAAAACAACAAAAGTAGGGGCAAACTATAATTTTGGTAACGTTTAAGATGGCCGACCATAATATATCGCCATGTTGATATAATAATCTTCTTGATTAGGACCTTCAACTTGTAACTTTACACGATTGACCACTTAATGTTCATCTTTGTTGTTCCCAATTTATATTATACCTAGTCGTCACACCCTTTTCTTGCTCATCGGAAATCATGGATAAATATAGTACTACGCTTATATCGTTATCAGATTCCTATCCGAGAGTTTGTTAAAAAAAACACATTGTGGGGTAAGTTTTTGGTAATAATGGTTAGACAATGTAAGACCAAGTTGTACATATTTAAACGTTGTGTATCTATGTTAATACTTAATATGTTGGGGTTACCATTCTATACCAGATTAACATGTTTGCTTTAGTTCAAAACCTGTAATAGGTATGTCTCTTTTGACGGACACGGTGATGCTATTATCATATTCTTTTTTTTTTGTCTTCCCCCCCCCCCTCCCCACATTGATCGAGCGTTATAACGGTTAGCGTTTCTTTAAAAATACTTGAACTCATGGTTTTACCTAAGGCACTTTGTAGTTCATAGTCATTAAATTAGGATTCTACTCATCCCCTA
This sequence comes from Tanacetum coccineum, assembly GCA_026074375.1. Lineage (NCBI taxonomy): Eukaryota > Viridiplantae > Streptophyta > Magnoliopsida > Asterales > Asteraceae > Tanacetum > Tanacetum coccineum. The sequence continues at coordinate 12,499 of BQNB010040045.1, forward strand.
CACCAACTATGGCTAATTATTTTCTCTAATCTTGTGTTCACACTTGACGTTAACTTTTCTAGATAAAAATATGTTAAATCAATCATCTAAACAATAATTCTCTCTCTAGTGTTTCTCTGTCTAAAAACTAGCCAAATCCAAGAATCGACCCCGTGTTATGATATAGGATATACCACATAGGTTTTGATCATTGTTTAGCTTAGGTCTACTCGCTTGAATCCTTTCAAGTGAGATTTTATTTTTAGTATATTAGCTTTCTTATAGTCTATCTTTTCTTTGTGTGTTTGTTTGTAATTTTTCATTGACTATTCCATTCTTCATTATGGAGAACGTAAATTCACCAACCAATAATCGACCTATCCTACCAATTGGGCTACATGCAAAATTTGTCCAAGAGCTCCATGAGCTACAAGCAATTTCGGCCTTTGTTGACTCCCGCCTGGAGAGTATTGAACAATCTCTTAATAGCTTCCCCAACCAACCTAATGAGACTAATATGAATGACCTTGAGTCCGATGATGAATCAGTAGATACACCCTTATTTTTTCCTTTCTGGATTCCGATAACTATTCAGATGATGGTGAAGTTCTTAATGAGTTATACGAGTATGAGGATGCTGGGGTACTACGCCAAAAAATAATAATTAACAGCTTTGATTGGGATGACTTAGCCTTTGAATGTATGATCGGCTTTAGGAAGTTTGTTGCCTACTTTGACCCATTTTTATCAATGAACATTATCACGCGTAAAGCATATAACACTATAATGGTAGAAAGATTAGAGAGTACAGTAAAGAACTTCGTTGCCATTGTTAGGGATGTTTATGTGTTTGTTGGGAGTTTCACCTATGTCACGGATTTTGTGGTACTAGAGGACATAGGAGAATTTATCATAAGTGATGTCACACCTCCAAATAGGGTCTGGACGGAAACACGTGTCCGGGGGCGTGACGTCATAATATACATCACACAAAGTACAAAGAACGACCTCTAAGGGTACATTTCAGAAATCCAACATCGTTGCATTAAATAAAAATAGTTAAAGTTTTACATAGGTTCAAAGATAATATGCGGAAGCGAATATAAGTTTTAGAAATTGACAACGATGTTTAATCAATTGATAAATTCTTGAAACTCGGCCAATGCAAGACGACACCATATAGCAAACAAAGACATCCAGCTAAGCACCTGAAAACATTGTTAAAACGTCAACATAATGTTAGTGAATTAATAGGTTTAGTTTAAACACAATAAGATGGACCACAAGATTTACAAAACGCATGTGACAATTATAACAAATACATGTTCACATAAAAAGGCATTTACGTTGCAGTAAGCTCATGACACTGAAGCTCAATTTGCATGGAGAATTTAAAAATGCTATGAAAGGCTTGCCCTATAGGTATCTAACCAAGATAACCTAAACGAAATCCAACATGTTATACGTCTGTTAGTTTGGCACCTCCGCAACTAGTAAGCACTACTTACCCGGACGAGGATAATCAGTCCCCATAGATCTATTTATAGCACTCACGCTTACTTAACCAGCCAGTCGATTAAGAAATTAACGGTTCATGACAATTTTGGCAATAGTAGTGGTCTAAACTGTCACACCCCGCCAAGGCGGAAATGCAAGGCGTAAACAAGAATGGATATCATCACAACACATGGTGTCTATATAAAGGATACTAAAATGAAACTAAAGTAAAGCAAAGACACAAAGTGTCATAACAATACCCAAAACCTAATGGTGTCTTTATTAATGAGAAAGAGGTCTCGTTAATAAATGACATGCAAAAACATAATCCAAACAATTCATGCAAACGCATTTATTCAAACAGAAAACATAAATAAACTCAAGAGCGAACTCCAATGTAATCCTAGCGGTCATTCTAGCCACTTCTCTTAGCTTTAATATCCTCATGAACCTCACCTGAAAATGATGCTTAAAAACGTCAACACAATGGTTGGTGAGAGTCATAGGGTTAAGACACATAACAAAATCTTACAAAACAATTGCTGCGACTAGTAAAACAATCCAAAACAACACACATGACACCACAGTCCACTGGTCTATCATTCCATACTCACAATAGGGTCATGGGTAGCTCACTACCCTCTGATCGGAACATAAAGTCAGTAGGTATTATTTCAACCCTTCAGTTGGATTTGTTTGTGGTAAGCACCACTCTCAACCGAACTAACATACTTCACAACAACAACAATAATAATAATAACTCCAATTGATCACCAAGCCATGGAGCATACCACATAAACGACTCCAATTGATCACAAAGCCATGGAGCATACCACATAACATACAAACACATAATCACAGCAACTAAAACATTTAAACTCATAGCATCATTTTCACCCCAAGAAAACATAAGAAAAAGGGGCTATGAAACTCACCTGATGCTTAGCTTCCCAAAAGATTCCAACAAAATCTTCACAAACACTTCACGGACAATCTAAACAATTAAGCACACAATAAGCTACCATCAATTAGGCATTCAACCCAATATGATGTAACCTCAACTATGATGGATATCTAAGCTATCTACCATAGCTCTATACTTGATTTAAACCTTTTCCAACTCCTACATATGCCATTTACACTTCAATGCTACACTTTATATTTTCTGGTTTTGAGCAGAATTTTATACCCACTTACGCGTCCTAAACGCACCACTTAAACACTCCCATAATTCAAACCAAAATTCACCATGCTACTTATATGCCTTATGAACCTCTCATAGCTCTCCCAAAACCATTACCCTTTTACAAATACCCCTTAGAAATTCATTATTCCAAAGTGTCCAAAATTCGTCCAGAATCTGACCTTCTAAAAGTATGACGTTAGATAACCAATTTAGACCTCATTATAGCTTTAGAAAAAATTCAGGGGTCACACACAATATATGAACTAACTTCCACGTGATTTAGAGCCTCTAACTAGATGTCTAAGTATTTTTAGAAAAATCAAAACCAAAACTGAAATTCGTCACTGTTTTACACACTGATTTTGTAACGACCTTTTGACCCACTTCCCGACCATAAAAACTCACGAGGCCAACTTTTCTGGAAAGTAGACTCTCTGAGGTTATCTCCAGTATGTTGTAATTTGTTTATTTGAATTTTTATGAATGAGTTATGCTCGTTACAAAACTGCCTAACTTTCTGCAGTGAATTAAACAACTAATTCGGGCGATCTAGACCCTAACACATGATCAAATCTTGTAACCAATTAAACTAATGATTAAAAAATCATTATAACATTATAAACTTCCAGAAAAATCAAAGCCCTAATTTATAAACCCTAATTTATAAACCCTAATCCATCATACTTAGATTACATTAATTGAAAATTAAATAACTAGAACTAAACAAGGATTAGAAAATACCTTAACCAAGAACCCTAAAATTCTCTTCTTTTTCTTCTCTTGTAAAAATCGGCCAACTTCAATAGGGGTTTAGGGTTTTTATTTTTTTTGTATTTATAGGCTCTAAGATAATCCTAGATAAAGCCTAGTTAGTATTTGATTTCTAATACAACTCTATTTTTTTCTTTTCTTTTTTCTTTTAAATTCGTATTTTACTATTCATCTAAAAAATTATATTTAATATTACCTTCATAACGTAAGTTTTATAAAACCGCAGCTATTTTGTAAACATTTGCTTATAAACTACTTTCTAAAATAACTTTTCATTTCCAAATTCACTTTCCAAAAATAGAAAGTCTTTCAAAAACCTCATATTTTAACAAACTCATTTCTTTCCAAATGACACACTCTTATTTAATTCTATCACCAGACATCCTCATATTAAACCAAAAAACAATTCTCATCTAAATATCCCAATCCAATTCTAATTATCACTATAAGTGATTAATATGAAATTTCTCCATCAATAACTTAATTCTTCTAACTTAACCTCTAAAAACCTAAACTTTAACATAAATTACTAACAACAAAAATACGTATACGTAAATTACTTACAAAATAACGCGAAACCGCTTCAATCATTTGAAATCATTTCCTTACAAACCAAAAGTTAACGAAATAAACTTCCACTCAATTCAACAAGTGACAAATCCAATCCCAATGAGACGATCACGCTTAAATGGATTGATTATCACAATCTCACATATCTAACACAAACACATATAGATCACGTAATAAACACATAACATGACGTTTGCAACACATAACATTTAGGTCAACACTACGGTTTTAGACCATCTGCTTAAGTCATGTTGTACCCACACTAAACCAATCACTCTGTCTCTCATCATCCGCCATCATTATGTATCTTCATCTCACCATGGAGATGAAGATGAAGATGATGATGCTTCTCGTGCTAGTACTCCATCTCCAACCACTTATCTTAACTCCCTTTCACCATTCAATTACAAAAATACGACATTCCCACTTCTTCTCAACAAGACGATGATCTTCTCTTCGAGCGACAAACCGATTTGCTCAATCAAACGCAAAAAATGCATGAGGAAGTTAGAGGAGGTTTCAAGTCGTTCAGAAAAGCACTAAAAGGAGTCTTTAGCAAGAAGAAGGAAGGCTTGATGGTTTGGCTAATATGTTTGTTGTTAAGAACATTAGTGATGTGATCTTAGTTCCTAATTTTATGATTACATGTTTATGTGATTAGAACCTGATGTAGTACGGGATGAACTGGTCTTCTTAGTTATTTAGGACCTCTAATTATTATGGATCATTAGAAAAAATCATGCTCTTTATTTCATGAATTTTTGTAAGTGTCTCATGCATATATATATATAGATATATATATAATATAGATAATATATATATATATAGATATATATATATTATATAATATATATATTATTATATATTATAAAAAAAATATGAATCCGATCGATTAAGAATGTTTTTTTATTTTAAGAAGATTGAGAAATTTTCAAAATGATAATTTTTAACTTTGATTCAAGTTTTTCCAAGCGAAAACTGATTTTAAATGGATTATATTCAAAATGTGTATAAATCGAGAAAACATTTTTCTGAAAAAAAAACTCGATTTTTTTAGAAAATTGATTTTTTTTTTAATATTTAGAATATCTACTAACGATTTTTTTATTCAAAATTTGAAACTTTTTTTTCAAATTTACGTACTTTTTTTCCTAATTTCGACTTTTTTTCCAAATTTTTTCCAAAATTTTTTCGAAATATTCGAAATTATCGAATTTTCGAAAAAAAAAGATTTTCAATTCTCCTAAAAAGTTTTTTTTTCCTAATTTCCCAAATTTTCGAATAATTTTTTTTTCTAATTTCAATTTTTTTTTAATTTTCAATTTTTTTTCAAATTTTCAAATTTTAAACTTTCAGAAAAAGTTCGGAATTTTTTTAAAAAAATATTACATTTTTTGAATTTTTTTTGAAATTTTTTGAATTTTTTTAAATTAATATATGAAAGTTTATAAAATATATAAAAAATATAATAAATACAATCACACCCTTAAGAGAAATAAAGAAAGTTACAAACACCCCTATAGTTTGGTTGAAAAAAAAAGAAGGAAAGGAGACTTATCCAACGGTGATGAAGGGTTTCCTAGTTTCTATCGAGATAAGGCTTTCTCATGATCTCATCTCCTATATAAATATATATATATATAAAATATATATATATAATATATATATATATATATAATATATAAATATATATACATATATATATATATATAGATATAACAGCATACTATATATATATATGATAATATATAATACATATATATATATATATATACATATATATATATATATATATATACATATATATATATATATATATACATATATAGTATATATTTTTTTTTTTCAAATTTTCAAATTTTAAACTTTCAGAAAAAGTTCGGAATTTTTTTAAAAAAAATCGGATCTTTTTTTAAGTTTTGGGTTTTTTATGAATTTTTTTAAATTAATAATAATGTAAGTTTATATAAATATATAAAATTAAATGAAATACAATCTCACCCTTAAAGAATAAAGAAAGTTACAAACAGCCCCTATAGTTTGGTGTGAAAAAAAAGAAGGGAAGGAGACTTATCCAACGGTGATGGAAGGGTTTACCAGTTTTTCTATCGAGATAAGGTTTTCTCGATGATCATCCCTCCATCCCTATATTATATATATGATACTAAAAATATATATATATATATATATATTTAAAATATAAATCAAAATGCAAGGACTTTGCTGGAAAATAGGTTCACCAAAAACAAACTTTTCTCGCAAAATTTTAGCAAAAATCAAATTTTGGGTCGTATGAAAAGTATCAGATGGGCGGCCCCCTTAGCTCATAAGGGTGGCCCCTTATCAATAAGGGGGCCGACACCATAGATAAGGGGTTCGTCCATCCAAATCACGGGTCTTACTGTTTCTTTCTGCTTTTTGACTCCCTTTTACCTAGCCTCAGCTATCCTTATCCAGAAAACTCGAACACATTTTGGAAACTCTTAAACTAATTCAAATTCATTCTATTTCCAAACCATTTTCTTCTAATAAATTCTCTTCAAATGTTTACTATCACTTCATCATTTTGTTCATCCATTATCAACCACCATAAACCTCTATGGCATCCACTAAAGCTTCCACCTCCAAACCTTCCAAAAGACCAAGAATCAACATAATTCCACCAAAACAATTATTCATTGAACTCACTCATGAGAACACCAAAACTTCTTCTCCAATCAACCAAATGCCCCAAATGCACCTTAAAAAACTCCATCCACCGTGGCCACTTCTTCATCCTTCATTGATTCCAAACTCAAATCACCAACTTCTTCCACATCACCATCAACCAATGGCTACTTGAACTCACCAATGTCTCCTCCTCCAAGAGTACCTCCACCACCTCCAACTCAAGAAAGTGGATCAATGACATCACTCTCACCCTTTTACCAATAACACCACTTGACATCCAATTTAATACTCCATCACTTTCAATACCCTCACCACCTATCTTTGGTCATCCTATTTCATGGAATCTATTTGAAGCACATGGGGCAACATGCTTGTGTTGTATCCACAATCGTAGACTTATCATTGGCTTAAGTGAAAAACTTCAATATATGTTCTCCTATATCCAACACATGCTTTCCCAACCAACACCACCAAATTCGCCACCACCACCATCAATCTCTCCAAACTAAACATGCTCTATGTTTAGTCACTAATGTCTCAAATAATTTTCAACCAAACCTTTTGCATGCAAGTCATATGGCATTCTTGGAAAATTAAGACCTTTGTAGTTTCTATTTGTGTGTAATGTATTATGCCTTAAGCATAATATTTTCTTTTAATGCATGCTAGTTGTATGATTGTGTGTTACACACAATTTTTAAAATTAAATGAGTGAACTTTTATTCTATGTTTTTAAATATGCAATTGGCTAATTACTTAGTTATCTCCTATATGCATATATAGTTGAGCTTAATGGATTGATGTTTGTGATGGTTGGCTAAAATCTATTGTCACAATATTTAAATATATTTTTCATTGATATATGTTAGAAACATTGTGTTTGTTCCTCTAACTTGTTTTTGTAGCAAAGTTACCATAGCTCGATTCCTTGGTGTCCTCAAACGAGGGGGAGCACACATCAAGGGGGAGCGATAGTTCCGTCGGATTTCCTTTTTATCATCGATGAAGCCTTTTTGATTCTACAAAAAAGGGGAGAAATGAAATAAAACTCATTAAATACTTGTTTAAAAATAATTTTACATTTAATGAGTTTAGATTTTGTAATCATCAAAAAGGGGGAGATTGTTGATAAAAATAATGCATCTACGTTTTGATAATCACAAAATGTAATAACGCTCTATGTAAAATTAAACGTAAACAAGTAATTATTCGTAAATTTTCATTTCAAAATTTAATCACTTAAAGGTATGAATAAATAAATGCTTAATTTATTTGTGATCAAAGAAATGTTTATTTTTCCTAAACCTTATATTTTTATAAAATGTAACAAACATTTTTAAAACTTATACAAAATATTTTTGGTATTTACATGAAATGTTTATTCAAAATAAATATTTTGAATTCAAATTTTCTACCTAAAAATGCATAAAACTGATCCAAAAAACACCTCCTATGGAAAAGACAAAAATGAGAGCGTCCTACTATGAGCGGTCCCCTTATAGGTAAGGGCGGCCCCCGTAGTGATAAGTGGGCAGGCTATGGAGCTAAGGGAGCCGGCCATGTAAAACGGCTCCCAGCTCTGCCTATAAATAGTGGACTGTTCCCTATAGATTTTTCACTCATTTTCTTTCTGTTCTAAATCAGTTTATACATCTCTTACAATTCTTTGATCACTTAATCTTAAGCTTTTGTTTCCAAGTGATTCAAGCTTAGATTCTCAAGTTCAAGAGAAGAATACTTCTTATCATCAAGTCAAGAATTATTATAGCTTAGTTGGTGTTCACGTAACATAGTTACGATTGTGTTGTATCTTGTAATTCATTTCCATCTCTTGTGATTGTGTGTAATAGTTAGATCGGGTTGATCGTGTTAGTGTTTAGGTGAAGTGATATCTCGTTAGTGTGGTTAGTATTTTAGGCCTCAAAATACAAGTGTGTGGTAGATTGGTTCAAGCTAAGATTAAGACTCGACATTTGGCTTAGTGTCAGAAATTGGTGTAAGCTACTTGTGTATGGTTTTCTCCGCCTAAAGGGAGTTTGTTGACATAGTGAAGAGAACTCTCGAGTTGGGTACTCGAGGAGTGGAGTAGGGCGAAGAGGAGCTTCGTTACCGAACCACTATAAATCCGTGTGTTGTGGTTTGATCTTTCTAACTCTTATCTCTTGTCTTACAAATTTACATTATTACTTATTATAATTTATTTACTTAACTGGATTGTTCATATTGTGTGTACATTGAGATCACATAAAATTAAATCTAACTTTTTATATAAAAGAAGTTAACATTATGAATGTGTTTATATTGCCGGACAGGTTCTAGTGGATAAATTATATTCACACTCATCAAATTGCATCTAACTTGATGGATATATTGAACTAAAATATATTAAGTTTTAAATAGGACAATTATTCACCCCCTCTAACGATTTTCTACTGATAAACTCTAGGATTAGGCTATGCCATGAAATTAGCTTTACAAATTAAGCATAAAATGGGTTTTGTAACTGGTACTTGTGTTAGAACTGATTATCTTGCTAGTGCCCCACTGCTTGAGCAGTAGGATAGATGTAATGTTGTTGTCTTAAATTGGATTTTGAGTTCTTTATCTCAAGATGTTTATTTGGGTCATGTGTTTTTTGATAATGCTCATACTGTGTGGAATGATTTTAAAGAAACCTATGATAGAATTGCTGGATCTATTATGTTTAACTTGCCGCAAAAGATTAATTCATTTAAACAAGGGGGTTTGCTTGTTTCTGAATATTATCACAAGTTAAATTCTTTATGGAGAGAATTTGACATTCTTACCAAACTTCCTGACTATACTTGTGTTGCTAGAACTGAAGGTGTTAATCATGATAAAATGCTGAAGTTAATGCAGTTTCTTATGGGTCTTGATGACATTTATCAACCCATAAGAAGTAACATCCTAACTAGGGAAATCCTTCTTGAAGTTAAGGATGCTTTTGTGATAGTTTCTAAAGAAGAATCCCACAGAGGGATTCCTTTTAGTTCTGTTAAGACTGATAAGCCACAAGCTTCTGCTTTTATGTCTAGACAATTAGTCAATAACAGAAATAGGAACAATAATTGGTCTAAAAATGGTAATAATATGAATAAGGGTGTTTATGATAGTCCGTTATGCAAGAATTATGGTTTAAAAGGGCATACTATTGACAAATGCTTTGAAATCATTAGATACCCATCTGGTTATAAAAGAAATCTGAATTTAAAGCCTACAAATAGTTTCAATCATAAGAGTAATAATGGGGATTTTAGAAAGGCAAATTTAGGTAACAATGATTCCAAGACTTCTGGTAACGTTTCTTTCACTAATGAGCAGGTTATGAAGTTAATGAGTATTTTGAATGGTAAAAGTTCTTCTTTGGCCATCATTGGGCATGAATTACTAAAATGTCCTCTTTAACTGCAATGTGTTTTTTAATCAACATTTCTATAACTTTTTTGTGCTATTGTCACCATGAATGGAATCAATTATCATTTGGGTTGGATAATTAATTCAGGGGCTAATCAACACCTGACTAACAGTATTAAATATACGGTTGGCCTGGTTGATGTTTTGGACCTTAAATTAACTGTTGGTCACCCTAATGGAACTCTTGCTTAAATAACTCATGTTGGAAACTTGAAATTGAATAATGATGTTATGTTGTTTAATGTTCTTGTCATCCCTGAGTATACTGTTAGTACTGTTATATTGAAATAAGTTTGATTAAGGATAGCAAGTTCCAATGTTGGTTTTGATGAACTAAAAGTTACATTCAGGAATCTAAAAAAAAGGAGGAAGAGGTTTGGGGACCGATAGTGAAATTTGGTCGATTGTATTTGTTTGACAAATATTATAATAAGTCTGCTGTTAGTAATAATAGTAAGTTCTTTGCTTGTCATGTTTCTAAGGAGGTTTGACATTGTAGACTAGGCCACCCTGCTAATCAATTTAAAAATTTTAAAATGTGGAATACGTAGAGGGGGGTGAATACGTTTTCGATTAAAATCTTAAAACTTTTTGTATCAAATCCCGAACAATCGTGACTTAATAGGAAAAGTACTAATAATAGTCCATGACTATATTGAGTAAACAAGTTGTCACAAAACAAGCATAAACATCAAGCAATAACACAAGCATAATTATAAAGTAAAGAGATAACGATATCTAAACAAGAAAGCAAACAGAACATAATGATTTATAGTGGTTCGTCACAAAGCTCCTCTCCGCCCTACTCCACTCCCCGAGTACTCAACTCAAAAGTTACTTCACTAGATCAACAAGCCCCCTTATCGGCGAAGAAAACCTTACACAACGTCGCTTACACTTTTTCCAGTACAAAGCTAAATACCATATTTTTTTCACACCGTCGGGTAGACCAACCAAACGACTTGTTATATCTAGGGCAACATAAACAAACCTTGTGTTTATGAAGAAACCACAATATACCAACTAATCTAATTGATGATACAAGATAATGATGTGAATACAATGATGATCCAAGACAATGTGTCTAATGGATATGAATAACTAATCTAAATGACTTTCATTGATGGAAGCCTTTAATGGATGAAGATGATGAGATCTCTAATCTTGCAGATCTTCATATCTATATGCTTTATGGTGGATGGAAATGGCAAGATCTTCTAAGGCTTGCTTTGGTGGATCATCATAGAAGTATGCTTACAACAAAATAAATGTTAGAAGCATTATGATCATATGCAAATGAGGGAGTTTAATGGGTGTTGCTACTGATATAAGAGAAGGAAATATATAGAGAGAAATGTGTGAAAAAGGTAAGTAAATGGTGAGATTTAGTTTGCTATTTATAGGCAAATTCTGCATTGTAGCCCGGTTCCTTTGTAGAAGGGAACCGGCCAGTGTAAACACATGGAACCAGCACACAGTTTTGCAAAACCGGATTTTGTATATCAAAAACCACTAAAATCTTATGAAATCTTTAAAGATCTTGCCTAGATATGAAAAGATTATGGTGATGTCATGCATGATGTAAAATGCATTTTTATTTTCTTAAAGTAAAAAAGTAAACTTGTATATTTAAAAGTGTAAGTAAACTTTTGTAAAGTAAAATGTCTAGTTGAGTGCTTGTCAAAATAAAGTTTACTTGTTTAAATAAAATACTTGTAGATGCAAAATGTGAAAAGAGGTTTGATCATAATGCAACACAACAAACATGTACGAACCTGTGTTCAAACATACGAGGACTCGAGATGTGGGGATGTGTTGATGTATATTGAGACAAAATATGAGTAACTTGTACATTTGACGTTATGTATTACAAGTTATGTTAAATGATTTAAAATCACCTTTCGGGGGGTCTTGGTTAATCAAAGAAGAGAAAATGAAACATCTTTTCTAGTGAGAGAAAGTAGAGAGAGAAAGGGAATGAACTATGTGTTTTATTAAGACAAGAATGAAGTTTACATAATGATTTAACCAACCCCTCATGGAGAGGCATGAGGGGTATTTATAGCCTAACACAAAGCTATCTATACCTCGTTTACAATAATAGTCCCTGCGTGTAGCAGTTGGTCTATAGCTAGTCCAATTCACGTGTAAGATGCAAGCTTCACTAAAATAATGAGGCTAACAATCTCCCTCCAAGATGGTGTCACACGTGGATTGGTTACAATGTTTCCTACAAGCAAAAATAAAGTAAAATGATAAGAATGTAGTCAAGTATTCCTTGAGAAATTCTTTAATAATCTTGATCTCCTTGAGTACTCTAGCTTAATTTCTTCAGCTTGTAGACGAACACAATGTAAAATACTGGTGAGGATGACTTAGAAGTTTTCTCTACCAATGATCTCGATCTTGATTGGATTGCTGCTCATAATTTCCTAACTTGTCTTCAAAAGCTTTCTTCATACACTTTTGGTCATCTCGAAGTTTTTGAATTAGCTACATGTCTTAAGAAAGCTTCCTTTTCTTGCACTTCTGGTCATGTCAAAGTCTTCTAAATCTGCTTCTCATTTGTCAACCTTGAAATCTCTCATCCGAATACTTCGGCTTTGATGTGAATTATACTTTAAACTTCTTGTGTAGTATCTATTTGAGTTTGTTGATCCCAAACCTAGATCGATTCTTTACCTTGTAAAGAGTATGTTACATTGGATAAATCCAAAATAACAATAGTAGAAACTTTGTTTGTATATCAACGAGTATACGGAATCTACTCTTTAATACTCTAGAAGATATATCAATAAAACAGTAGATATGAATGAACAAAAACGCTTCAATATTATTAATGATAATAATACGAGTACTCTATCTTAGTACTAGGGTTACAACTTTGAAGCTTATCACAATGAGATGCTGTGTAGGTATGTGTATGATAATGAGATGAATGAGATGAATGAGATAATAAACTAGATTCCCTAGGATCTCCTTTTATACACCAAGGAGTCTTAATGGGCTTACAATACTTTCCTAAATATTTAGTCAATTCTCAATCAGACTTTAACCTTCAGCTTTTGTTTGACTAATGCAAGCATTTAAACTTTATCCAAGTAGCATTAACTTTCAGGTTGAAACAACAAGAAGACTTTCAGCAGCATTAACTTTCTCACCAACTGCAGTAATCTTGAACCAGCAGTAGTAAATTCTTCAATAGTCTTAAGTTAGTACAGGCATAGTACAAAACTACTCTAATAAGTAAATAACGTGCCTGATTTAGTACTGGCAGTTGTAATCTTGAGCAGTACGAACTGTTTTCTTCTAGCAGTACTAACTGTTAGCTTAGCAGTACTAACTCTAAAGTGTTTAATTCCTAACAATCCTCCCCTAAACTTGTGATTTAACCTCCTAATATCAGCAAGTTTCTTGAATTAAACCTTCATTGCATTGCTGTGAGAGATTCTTCCAAAACTCTTCATCTTCTGTCTTCTCTTTCTGCTTTTATTGCACTCTTCTCTGGATACGATCTTTTCTTTGCTGGCACTCTTTGCCTCCGCGTGAGCCTTGGCCTGGGCCAACTGAACAAAAGTGATCGTTAATTAATATTTTTTTTAATATCCTCCTCCCTCCCCCCTGTATTAGAAGGAGTCCTACAAAACATCTTCTTACGATAGTGGAACCCAAGGGCCATCACAAAGACTGAATCTTAATCTCCTTGTGCATTTAACGTAATCCCAATCCTTTTCAAAGTAACTGATACGGCTGAGAAGTTGTTTAGATACTTAGATACTGGAAAACCTTGCGGGACTAAGTACATGTTCCGCAACTATGTTCCTATGCATCCAGACCCAACATGCTAATGCTTTAACAGCATTAAACCTATTCATCTTGACAGCATTATATGTAGCCTTTGGCTTAGCAGCATTAACTGGTCTCATCCCAGTTTTCATTAAGACTGCTTTTGGAACAAAGTTTCTTTTTGGATGAGGGTAAGACAATTCTATGAAGAAATATGAATGATTTACCTTTTCTAGCATTGTTCCATATAGGTTTTTGTATCTTCCTTTTACAATCTTTTATCAGATGGTTAAAGCATCCACAAGCAAAACAAGCCTTATTGTTCATCACAAACTCATTTCCTAGCTGTTGGGATTTAAGAACAAAGCTACTTTTTACCTGTGATTCTTGTTCTTTTACCAAAGACTTATCAGCATATCTAACTGTCCTTTTAACTGGTTTTTCTATTTGATTGACAGACTCTACATGATTAACAGGATAGAAAAACTTTTCTTTCCAATCTTTGTCAACCTTAAGTGGAGACTCAAAAGAGCTAGTTTCAGTATCAGTCATTTGATGTTGTTCCAAAGAGTCATCAATATTCTCCTTAGAATTATCTGACTCTTTATCACAACCAGTGGTAGGCTTTAAACTAGAATCCCTAGGACCATACTCATTAACCTCAGGTTCTTTGAATTCTTCAAGACCTGAATAAGATAAGTCTAAAGTTGTTGGTCTATTAAGAATCAAAGGATGAGGTGAGGGGACAACGTTATAACCTACTTCTTTCTTGCTTTTGTTGACTTTCTAACATTTCATTTAAGTCTTTAGCAAATTTATCAAACTTTGCAATCTTAAAATCAACTCCCTCTTTTTCTTGTTTAAGCTTTTCAAGCTCAGTCCTAAGTAATCCTAACTCATATTCTTTACAACCTACACTTCTTTTAAGTAGAGCAATTTCCTCAGAGAAAAGAATTTCATGTTCTTTATATTTAACAATTGGAAAATGAAATGTATGCCTAAACCTAAGACCTAAAATTAGACCTAAAGTTGTGATTGGTGGATTTTAAAAGTTAATTGGTGGAGAATGATGAGAGAGAAAATGTGTAGGACACTTGACATGAATTGTATATAGTAGGTCTATTATTAGGCTTATTTAGTAGGTCTATTTATCACTGCTCTTAACAATTTGATCTAAAGTTATTAAACCTCTTTTGTATGTAGCTGCTTTAAAATCAGTATCACTTAATTTAACAAGCAAATCATCATACTGTTTCTTTAGAGCTTCATAGTTTTTCAGACAATTTTTTGAACAAGATTTATCATTTTTTACTTCAGAATCTGAGAATGCCATGAGAGCCATGTTTGCCTGAATCTCTTCCTCTGCCATGTCACTCCAATCAAAGTCAGCACCATCTATAGCACACATTGCCTTTTCAGAAGCATCTTCAATCTTTACAGTCTTTGTTGAGCTACCTTGATTCCAATTTCTGTTGTCTTTACTCCTAGGTGCTCTGCATTCCCTGGCAAAATGTCCCATTTTATGGCAGTTGAAACATTCTACCTTTGATTTATCATATCCAGCAGTATTGCTTCCATCAATGATGATTTTCCTTCCAGTTCTCTGATAGAACTTTCTTGCCCTCATGCTTAGTAGTGCCATATTCCACTTTAAATCCATTTCTTCCAAATCATCATCATGAAGTTGCTCAAGGTCTTCATGAACTAGTTGAGACCCTTTTGGTTGAGTGGATAGAAAGGCATATACTGTGGCATCACTAAAGCTAGCAGTACAAATTTCAGTACTGGCAGTATTAACCTTTGTGGTAGCAGTACTAACTTCAGGGTTAACAGTATTAATATTATTAGTACTGCTTGCACCTGAAGTAGTTACAAATGCCAAGTTTTTATCATCATTGCTTGCACCAGCAGATTTCTTAACCTTCTGTTCAACAATTTTAAAATTGTTGTACAGATCATCCAAACCCATAGTATCAAAATCAGGTTTGTTCATCCAAACTACAACATGTGTATCCCATTCAGAAGGTAAGCTCCTTAAAAATTTTACATTTAGATCTTCTGGAGGAGTAACCACACCCAGAATTGCCAATCTACTAACAAGCTTTTGAAGCCTGTTAAAGATAGAATCAAGTGATTCTGAGCTTGAAGCACTAAAGTTTTCATACTGTTGTTTCAACAGAGCCTTCTGTGTCTTCTTTGTTGCTTCATTGCCTCCAAATCGAGCTTTAATTGCAGCAAACATTGATTGAGCATCAACATACTGGTCGAAGGTAAGTTGATGTTCATTGGGCAGTGCCATGAGCAGTAGACTTCTTGCCTTTACATCATTCTTTTTACATGTCTTTTCTTCAATAGTAGCAGGCACAG
Source organism: Tanacetum coccineum (assembly GCA_026074375.1). Taxonomy (NCBI): domain Eukaryota; kingdom Viridiplantae; phylum Streptophyta; class Magnoliopsida; order Asterales; family Asteraceae; genus Tanacetum; species Tanacetum coccineum. Next base: position 28,760 of record BQNB010040045.1, read on the forward strand.
TCATCTTTGTTGTTGTTGATGTACCACTTTCTGGTGGTGTTGTTACAGGAATAGGTACCCATGAATTCCCATTCTCTATGACCTCCCATAGAGCATAATCCTGGATCTGAAAATACTGTTTAATCCTGATCTCCCACATCTCATACTCCCCGAGTTTGAGCATGGGAAGCTTAGCCAAAGCATTGTTCTGTGTATTCTCCAACTCCATTACTTCTAGATCAAAGTTTCTCAAAGCACAGGCTCTGATACCACTTGTTGATCCCAAGCCTTGATCGATTCTTTACCTTGTAAAGTGTATGTTACCTTGGATGAATCCAAAATAACAATGGTAGAGACTTTGTTTGTATATCAAAGTGTATGCGGAATCTACACTTCAATACTCTAGAAGTATTAATCAATGAAACAGTACTAAACAATGAACAATGAATAAAACACAAAATGCTTCAATATTATTAGATCAATAATACGAGTACTCTTGCTTAGTACTAGGGTTCAACCTTGAAGGCTATATGTGTCCTTCTCTAAGATTTATCTCTAATCACTTAAGCGTAATATAAAACCATACCTAGATCTCCTTTTAAACACCACAAGGATCTCCCTTACAAGATAACTACCCGTAACTTTTTAAGGATCAATTACAATTATAATTATATCGCGGCGGATCTTCCTAAATATAAAGCGTGGCTGATCGGCAAGTATCCTATTAACTCCATGCCTCCTGATCTCTAAGTCACAGCTTGACCATCAGCAGTATTAACTTCTTTCTGCAGTATTAACTAACTCTCACAGTAACTAAGTTTGTACTGCAGTACTAACACTACTAGTACTGTTAGTTATACCTTTGCAGTATTAACTCTTGATAAAGAGATTAATACCCACAAAAATAATATTTAGCAAAAAGTGGAAGCCAAGGTTTCGAACCCTGGACCTACCCCCTTTACCAACACAACTTCTATCCAAACACCTCTCACGCTGCGCCTTGCGGGACTTTCTTCATATATAAGTCCAAGTGGTTGGGTATTTAACCCATTCTTGGCCCATAGTACATCAAATATAACCGTAGCTTATTTAAGACTTTTCGGCTTATTTTACCAGCGGCTAGACCCAGCATTATTTTCCAGGACCTTTACCCCTTTTAGAACATTCTTGGATTTTCCATAATTTTTCATCTTAATTTTTATTTTTATTAATCTTTCGTAGTTAGAAAAATTTAAAACATCACAAAAAATTAGAAAATAAATATTAAAAATACTAAAAAATCGTTTTAGGTTTAAAATAAATATTTTGAGGTTTACAAGCATTAAAATCATTTTTATCAATTTTATATTTTTAATTTCATTTTTAAGCCTTTTAAATTAAATTTAGAAAATAGCTTTTAATTATAAAAAGTAGTGAAAAATAGTTTTCTGAGTTTTTATTATATTTTAGACTTTTATAAGGTATAATATCATTTTTTAGAATTTTTAAGTGTTAATTTGCTATTTTCTAGAATTTTTAATTAGTTAAATTAGTTTTTAACTCATAATTAATTACTAAAAAGTCAAAAAAATATAGAAATCTATTTTTAGAAAATTTTCTTTTAATCCATTAAAGGTTAGACACTAAGTTTGCACTTTTTAGGGCTTAATTTTGCCTTAGTTGATAATTTAGGGTTTTAGGTCCATTTAGGATCCTGTTTGCGTTTTTATTTAAACTTTGTTTTCCCTAATTGTTTTTAAGTTTTGCCTAATTTTTCCGATAGTTTTAAAAACTCAATCATAAATCTTATTCCATTCAGAATCGATGATCAAAACGCCTCTCGACTTTCTATGCATTCCTCGTTTGGATAACGACCCGGGAATCATACTTCCGTTTACTACATTGAAGATTTTTGATTCTTTACCCTTATATATATTAGTATATATATATATAATATATATATAATATATATATAATATATATATATAATATATATATATATATATAAATATATATATATATATATATATATATATATTATATCTATACTTATTTATATATATTTTAAAGGGTTGATCAAGAGTTTGTCAACTACGTTAGCATAGCTTCTTGTTTTATTCGTAATGCAACTGTAAGTGTAACCATACATATGAAAATTGACAAAAATGTATATATAAGTAATTCAAAGTTCACAATTTATTGCAAAAAAGAAAGCTAAATACAACCCAATGTAGGATCAAAGAAAACCTAGATTTTGCAGGACCGCACAACACATTGCACCAAAAATGAGGGAGATGGGAAGGGAATTTTATTTTTTATAAATACACTACAAGAAAAAAGTCTTTTAATGACACACAAAAAGTGTTAGAAAATGTCAAAAAAATCTCACTAAAAGACTTTTTTTTCACCTTCACTTATAAAATGTGTCATTAAAAGTCCAGGTGGTAAAAGTATATAGTGACACAGTTTACTGACACTTAATAGTGTCAGGATAGGTTGAGACTATTCTACACATGTATTGGTCACTATTGCTACTAGTAAAGCAATTTGGTCATATGTACTCTATTATACAGCATCTTAGCTCTTATGCTGCTATATTATCCAAATTAACTAATACATACAAAAAAACTAAGATTTAAAATCTATTTCTTATTCTCATCCATATAATCGATATACACAAGTTTGCCTAACCATGACAATAAACGAACCATCCTTTCTAAAGATAATCGAACTGCAAGATCAACGCAATTCAACAAATATTAACTGAGCAAAAAAGAAAAAAATAGCATGCTTTGACATCGCAATCCTCATGTCCCATTAATTGGTTCCTCACGTACAAAAACTGCTCAAAGGCTTACACGTATAAAAACTACATATTTGTGTTTAAAGTAAACCTAGCAAACCTCATGTAGGTAAGATTTTTATCATCATGGGTTAAAAACAATAACTGGGTCAAAAACAACACAATAACAGGTCATTCGGGTCATTTTACTCAAAAACAATAACATGTCAGTGGGTCACATGGGTCATTTTACTCAAAATTCATGTTTGAAATAATGCATAAAAAAAAAATTTTAAAAAAAATGGGGTTATTGAAAACACCCCAACCCCGCCCATTTTCCCCCCAAGAACCCTTTTTCACCCATTTCTAAACAGACTTTTTTGACCCAGGACCCATTTGACCACCGGTAGTAGGATCCGGTTAACACTTCAGAACACCGAATCAATCACGATCAAGAACTTGGAAAGGAGAAAGAGAGGATGAGTTGATTCTAAAGAGAGAAAGAAGAGAGAGAGAGAGAGAGAAGAAAGAGAGAATGAGAGAAATGGAAAATGATATATATTAGAAAATGAACAACGAACTTTTCAAAGATGAAAACTTACTATAGTACCCCGACACATTAACGGACTAACGGATAATTGATAGGACCCAGGCTCGGGTTTTGCTTGGGATTAAACCCAAAACATATACAATATTAGATTAACTATCGAGCCTGATTCCCGATATTATACTATTACAACATTAACTAATTAAAATGACCGAACTCTACATGGAATGAACGAACTTCCTGTTCGCTCAAATATTTTGAGGCTAACAATCTCCCCCGAAGTGAGTTCATTGATGACACTCCTTCATGAGATAAATGAGATTGCTTTTGTCGTTTTAAGCTCATGTGGTCCTAGGGGCTGGGGGAGGGGTGGGGTTCTTGTTGTAGGTTTGTTCCTTCATGCTTTGCGATCTAGGCTTTGGAGCCTTTTCTTGTCTTTATCGTTATGCCATCTTGCGATCTTGAGTCTTTGACCAAATACTCGTACTATGCCTATCTGATAGCTTCAAATCAAGTTCGCGGGAGTCTTTTGTCATTAAATCTGAAGCTTTCATGATTGTTTGTCTTTGTAGAAGGACATTAATATGTGGTAATGACTCGACTTGGTTGAATTGGGATACCGTCACCACCGTTTTAACCTGCAGTTACGTTATTGATAATCCAGAAAAGTGATTTGAAAATCCAATCGACGTATTACTGTAAAAGCATTTTGTAACACATCGGGATTTTAATCCTTTACAAAATTCAATCAACCGTCAATCATTAACTGGACCACATCGAAATCCAGTTGTCACAAGTTGATTCATGTAGGAATCTTCGCAAGTCACTCTACCATGAATTGTTGATGCTGACTCAAGCAGATTTCCATCTTCATTGAAATGACTTTAAGTATCACACGGAATGTTCTTGGCAATACCACAAGGATAGTTGTGTAGAACTTTGTTAACAGCTGTGAATTTGATGATGATCAACAAGTGATTGAAATGAAGTGTTCCTAACGAAGATTTTTATTGACATCTCTTGGGCTCTAGACTCCGATTAAGTGCCTTTTGGTCTTAGTACTCGGAGGCTTGAGCAGATTGCCACCTATTCAATCTCAACGATCTCAGAGTGAGATGTCAATAGATTAACGTGTGCAATCTCCGTGACAAATGAGACAAGTTCGGTTTGAAATACCCGAATGGCTGGAAGGGTTGTGCATCGCATCACTGGTCCGTGATGTCGTTTTCATGTATCAATCAACATGTGAATCTGACAGCATATGTATTGACCCGGTTTCTGCCTTAAGTTTGTGTGGAGGGCTTCTTTTCTTTAGACCCATATCCATACATTTCTTTTTCATTCTTCAACCGCCTTCAATCTTACCAAGGACGTCATTACTAACTCACTTGTTGTGAATTTTCAGTGTTACTCAATCTTAGTTGGGGTCATTATTCCCCCATATGCATTCTCTCCAATCCATACCTAAGACAAGCTATTTCTAACTTGGATTATCTGGTAATCCTCCGTTCTGGTTGGATCAAGATTGATTCCTAACCAACCACCTATGAACTTCAGAATCGCGTGAAATTAAGATGTTGTTTGGTATTAGATCGAACCATAAAACCTTTTCTTACTGTTCAACACATTGAGTCGATTAGATCATATTTTAAATACATTTTCTCCCCTTATTTTAAATAATAAACACTTAGATTTTGAAATACCTTGTGATCAAAATTGTCTTGAAAATCGTGGGAGAAAATATTATTACATGACTGTTTGGAACATTTGATAATGTTTTTAATACATAAGAATTGTCTTGTTGATGTATCCAAGAACATTAAAAACTTTGTTTTTAAAAACTCCCCCTCAAAAATAAGACCAAATTAATAAATTATTGTCTTTTGAAAACATTTGTGAGGGATGGATGTGAACCACACAATTTGAAAGATTCTTAATTGCCATCAGTGAAAATTCTTGAAAAATGTGTTCAACATTTTGAAAGACCAGATGTTAGTGGACTTTCCTTCTAACGGTAAGGGTAAGCGCACTGAAACGTACACTATCCTTTTGTCTTGAGCCTAAAAACATTGAATACTGTTAGAACAGCTCAACCCGAGATACGTTAATTTTCTCGTTGTGAAGGAATAAGTTATAACCACCTTCATTATATGAAGTCCGTTAATTACTGATATTTACACAATAAGCCATTAGAAATTAGAAATGACATGTTTTTGAAACTATTTGCAACTCTCGCAGCGAACTCCATTTACACACCCGTGTCAATGTTAATCGCCATTTCTAAGCACGTAAATGTTATCGTTCCCAAGAGACATGTCGAAAGAATCTTTTGGAAATTTTCTATTTTTCGATTTTGTATTTTCGTTTTGAAGTTTTATATTTTTGTATTTTGCTTTTCTCAAAATATGTACATGGTGATGTAGTGATGATGATATCAAGCCAGTCTCATTTGTCAAAAAAAAAAAAAAATAAAAAAAAAAAAAAAAAAAAAAAAAAGAACCTCCAATTCAGCTGGAGTCAAACATCTCATACCAATCCTTCTGACTAGATACTTAAACCGAGCCTCCAGGAAGGCTTTCGTAAACATGTCAGCGAATTGGTATTCAGATCTGACAAATAATAATTCAAATTATATCAAGGTCCAACCTGTCCTGTATGAAATGAACCTAGTATGGATGGTGCTTTGTTCGCGAATGCTGTACAGGGTTAGCATGATATTGATATCTGGCTGAGAGTCGCAAGACAACGTTATTTTGTTGTAATTGAAGCCTTAAACTTAAAGTTGTGCCTCATCCACATACTTGAGCACAACTTGCAAAATAACGCCATACTCTGCCTTCGGCTGAAGACATTGCATCGGTTCTGTTTCTGACATCCAACTTACCACTTATCAACAGGAACTGTATCCCTCCCAAAGTTCATTTCCGAGTATCCCCCAATGGCCATCCGGCATGATCAGCGTCTGAAAATGCTATTAGTTTTAAAAGCCAAAATCCTTTGGATACCAGAGTCCCATGTTAATGGTACCCTTTAGGTATTTAAAGATCTTTAACCACCTATGAGTGCTTGTGTGGGGCGTGCTGATAACGTGCACAATAGCATACTGCATGCAACTAAGTCTGGTCTACTAGAAGTTACCTACAAGATACCGATCTTACAACGATAATCATTATTGGTCTACGGTTCTCCACTCCAAATCTACATCTATTTGGTTTTGTAGCCAATGGTGTACCAATGGAGTGATAGTTGCCATATTATGCTTTTTCAGAATTACTAAAGCTACTTTGGCATGATTGATAAAAATACCTTTTGGGGACTGTGGATCTGTATCCTAAAAAGAACTTCATCACCCCTAATTAAGGACAAATCAAATCTACTGTGCTTTAACTTTTCAAATCTTTATAAATATTTTAAGTTTGTAACTCCAAAAAATAGTCATCAACTAATCTGGCACTATACGATATCCTCCTCCGTATTGTATCTTGAATAAAGTTGGGTCAATTGACTTTAGTGAAAGCCTGTTGTACATCAAGAATTGAAAGATCATCATCCAGGCTTCTTGAGCTGTTTTTTAATCCATACAAAGCTTTCCTCAGAAGGTAGATTTTTCTGGATGATCTGATCAACGAACCCTTCTCTGAGCAACATGAAACCTCCTCCTTCATGACCATTTAAAATGCCATTTTCACGTCCATCTGATTGGATTGGAAAAGACTTGTTGCTCGTAGGCGACGAAAATCCGAACTGCGTCCAAGCGAGCAACTGGTGCAAATGATTCATCAAATCAATACCCTCTTCCTGAGCCAAACCTTACTACAAGTCGTGCTTTTTTGCGAATTACAGTCTGATTTCATCTTTTTTTCTCCATAACCACTTTAGGTTATAATCATCCTTGCTAAATGTTTGTCGACTATTCCCGAGACTTTTTATCTGTCGAACGATGAAGTTCATCTTCATTGCTCATCATGCAAATCAGCCTGGGCCTCCTTTAATGTTCTTGTTCACCGATACTCACCGGACGCGAACATACATCATTTCCGATCTATGGTAAGCTGTCGTCTTGTTAAACTGCATGGTTGTTTCCACGAACTTGTTCTAAGGGATGATCTCTGGTCCATCGGTAATCATGACTTTGTGGTTGAAATGAAGGCTCATCGTATTAATCAATGTTTGCGAGGAAGACTCACTAATTCATGTACCCGTTAGTTCAAAAGATTGATAAAAATTCAGCTTCTTGAAATGACACACATTCGATGCTTGATCCATTGATGTTGTCTTCACAAGACGTGTGCTGGATTGTAATATTCTCAAGTAAAAGACTGAAGAGAAATTCCAACCCTTTTACGAATCGTCTTCTCTACTTAGAACAACATTTGTCTTGGGCACGTATAGTTTTTCATAATCTGACACCTTATAGACCTGAGAACGAGGCCTAAGAGACATTTTTGCAACAGACATCTCTTGTCGTTGTGGTGCGAGTCCTTGACCTTTTTGATCAGACAACATTTCCTTTGATTTAACAAACTTGATATAATGACTCAACTATTAAAGCGTGTCCCTGTTGTTACATGATATCCCTTAGACTGAGTAAATCTCCACCATGACACATGAATCCCATTTTTTCTTTCATCTTATCCAATTTTCCCCATCTCTATTATGTAACAAGCAACCTAAATGTGAAAAGTTTTATTGAAGGTTCCTTCACAAAATGGTGATACGCCGTCCTTCATGAGCCGATATAGGATTGATCTTTCTAGTATAGCATGCGTTGCAATTCTTCACCAAAATGATAATGGAACTTAGAAGCTGAGAGCATTGTTGAAGCACCTCCAACAAAAGTCGGTTCCGTCTTTTGACAACGCCGTTCTGTTTTAGTTCGAGGAGTGGAATCTGTTTTTGTTCAAGCTCTCTTTGAAATAAGCATGGAAACAGTCCTTGTTCAAAATTTGTGCCTTGTCAGTACACACTAATCACTTGACTTGAAGATTGTGTGAATCATCGTGAGAAAGTCGTTGAGAACTTCTGGTGTTTCATCCATGGATCGTTGAAAAAGAGTCCAAGTTGTATCTTGAATATCATCAACAATCACTAGAATAATTTTTCTCCCATTTATGCTTGCAACCCCATTGACCACATAAGTCCATGTGAAGCAAATTCAGCCTACTTTGAACTGGAACAATCTTTTGACTTAAATGAGCTTCTTTTTGCTTACTCATTTCACAAGACGACCAAAGTTTGATCCTTGACGATATTTCAACTTAGTAAGGTGAACCTGTCACAATACTTTCTTGAGAGTAAGGTCATGTTATCGAAGAAGGGATGCAAAGTCGATCGATCCATAACCATCCTTGATTTGGTAAAGCTTTAGCCAGAATCAGATCACAGTTGATGAAGTTTTTTTCTTGAAGAGAAATTGTGTAGAGATCAGATCACGATTACCATTTTGGAGTTTTATTTTTTTTTTTAGAAAATCATTTCTCTGAGATCTCCTCACAAAACAATAGATTTTCTGAAAGCAACCGCCAAATCCGCATCACAGAATTGATCAACTGAGAAAAGGATTGTGATTTAGCCTTCGACGTAATAAACCCGTAATTATCGTACATTCCCTTGATTCAATCTCCATAACCAAGATTGAGCCAAATTGATCATTTCCAAAATGAACATATCTAGAAATGTCTCCATAAATTACACAAACAGCTTGAGATTGCCCGTCATTGCATTGTGCATCCAGATCAACAATGATTAGGTGATTTTACAATCGGCAAGAAATGTAGATACGACGGAAACTTAGATACATATTGGATCCTAAGGCATTTGATAAGCCTTCAAGACATTAGTAAACCTAGAGACAATGTCTATAGTGGGACTAATACTTTTGAACATCCTCTTATCTGATTTTAGCATCCATATCTTGGTACTAAGGCTTTTTGTTCCATGTATATCCTGATAACATTTCTTACTATCCACCATTTCCATTCCTGAATTGTATTCCATAGCACTCCTTATAGTAACCTTGGATTTACTAAATAGTTGGTGAGCTGATGCAACGTTTTTCTATGGGTGTTGCAACAGATTTGTTCGCTTTTCTAGCTTGTGTACAAGCACTAATAGGCACTACCTTAGGTTTCTTAGTTCTAGCTTTCACATCATTCAAGTATCTACAAACACAAGCATCATGATTAGAACTAAACACACATTTTCCACATTTAGCACAAACAACATTTCACATCGAATTCTAGAATTTGAACTGTCATTACTACGCAGTATGTTACAGACTTTGTTTACTAGAAATACTAGAAATCCTATGATGGTCCTTCTACTTCTTCTTTTATACTTCACTTGACTATTGTTTGGCACGACCTTATCGTTACTTGATAGCACTTACGCTGTGGTCTGCTAACAACTAGTAGTGGATTTACTCCTGAAGATTTAGACACATAGGAATAATATTCTAGAAGCATAGGCAACTGCGGTCTCTGTTTTGTGTTATGGTAGTGGCAATTCAATACCATTCCCTAGTTTACGCACATTCGAATTGTAATTTCTGATTGTTTCTAGTCTGAGGCAAATTCCTGTTAGTGACTGTTAAACAAACCATCCGACACATTAGTTTTTATTTATCCGACTGTTTTGTTTAAAACTCTCATTTCATGAAGAATTTAAAAAAAGGAGTCGGTTTTTCCTAAAACTATGGTTTTAGAATCCGTTGAGCATTTGGTTGTCGAACAACAGATGGTATTATCAAACTGAGTTTCCACATACTTCCTTGCCATTTCTCAATGATTTCTTTAACTCCACTGATAGGCTATGTCTTTCCTTACTTGAGCTTTCAAATCCTGAATTTCATGATATTAGGTTACGTTCTTTTTGAATACATTGATCCTTTCTTTACAAACTAGTTGTTTTTTCATTGTTCTTTACATTGTTGTAAAGCAGTTCAAGAGATATCGAGTGTTTTCAAGTTTCGCAAACTCCTTAAAAGTTTTATTATAACTTCTTTGTTAACAGATTCAGATTGTTTCGAAACTTGTGTACAAGACATTACATTCTTTGACTTATGAAGATACAAGCATTTAATTCAGCATAAGCAATTAAACAACCTAGAATTGCAAATATGAACATGTAACTAACTTTAGACACACACTCTTCGAGAATAGAGTCATATATGTTTAAAAATCACCTTTCAGATTCAAGTTCGTCACCGCTTTTTCAAAGGGATTTAAGTACTCCAAAATCATTCATGCTTTTCCGTTTAAGTTCATGTTCAAAACAAAAACTATCATTTTGTAAATTAATGGAAAGAGCATTAAAATATGGTTTTTTAACAACTTCCATATCATGAAGCAGTTGTTGCACACCCGAAAATAATCACTAGTATGTTTAAACCAAGTTTGATCAACAATTTCCCTAAATTGATTGATGTTAAATGTCATTTCGTTAAAAACTTGTCTACTTTTACTAATGGATTTTGAAACGGGTAGAAAGGCAACGTTTTTAGCAATGTTTGGTTTTGTTCTAACAAACGGTTTTCTCCACATTGTCTTCCTAACTTCTTTTGCGCGTTCCAACTGATAAAGATACTCCAGTGAGGGTCCTTTAAAAATTTCATAAAGACTATTCTGATTAGTGTAATCATATGGTTTCACTTTGTCTTTATTCAATTTTGATCTACTCTCATTTTCAAGAGTCATGGTCTCTTCCCTTTCAGGGGCAAATCTGTTTGCATGATCAGAATTATCATATGGGATCTCATACAAACAAGGCTTTTCAGATTGAGCCTTTTTAAGGTACCTTGGATTGGCAAAGGTTAGTCTACCATTATATGTCGCGCATTTAGGTGCTAACATATGAATGGTCTGAATTGACTGATTACGAGTATAAACAATTTCGTTCAAAAACTTTAACTGTTTGTCCATTTCAATCATCTTGTCAATATCTTTTTCTTCTTTAACCTTTAAATCCGAAATGACCTTTGTATTCTCTTTGAGATAACCTTCCAGTTGTGACTTAGTTAAAAGACTCTTTTTGACTAAATCATCGTGTTTCTGATCAAGAACTGAAATTTCATAGGCTTTTGTCTTTAAACCTTCTTTAATTTCAATGTCTTTTAAAGCTAATAGTCCTAGAGTTTCATTTAACTTTGTTTGAAGAATCTCATAATCAATCGTCCGGTCATTAAAGGCTTTGTACTTCTCAAACTCATTCTGTTTGTTCTGAAGTGCAATCAGACAACTATCCCGACAACTAATAGCCTCCCCCAGAGCACTATTGGTTTCATCAAGGTTAGTTTTGCACTTTTCCAATTCTTGAGTCAATGATGCGTTTGCTTTCTTTAATTGCTTTAAAATCGTTTTGTTTTCCTCCGTATCCAGAGTTAAATTAGCAATTAAATTAGCAAGCGCATCACGCTCATCAACACATTCTACAGCATTTTGATCAACCTGATTATCATTAGTACATATATTTGATGAATCAGGAGTGACATTGCTATCATCCTTCTCCAAAACATATGTGTCGTTAATGGATTCAGGTTGCTCAGAATGTCGTCTCACATTGTCATACACATTACTTTCATCATGATTTTGTACCTGTTCCAATGGCTGACCAGTAGAACTGGATTCTTCAGGTGAGACCTCCTGAATCTTTGCCATGTAGCTGTAATGTGCTTCCAATTCCTGTTCATCAATCTCTTCATCCGTGTCCTCTAGCCAATCAGCTTGCTCAGCTTGCAGAGGAACACCTTGTTCAGCTTGTTTGCACATCATCATCTTTTCCTTGTGATACGCGTAGTCTTTAACCCGCTTTGGCTTCCTGCATTCCTTTGCATAGTGCCCATATCCCTTGCAGTTAAAGCACTGTATCCCAGTCTGTTGCACTACCTGACTGCCTACTGTTTCCCTAGCCCCAGCAACTGTCATTGTCCTTTGATTCCCAAACTGCCTTGACTGATTGTCATTGTTATACCTTGGTGTGGTATCTTCAGTCTTGTTCCTGGAGTTTGAAGAAGTTCGAAGGTTGTTGTTGGTAGGTTTGTAGAGCTTCTTGAAATACTTTGCAAGGAGTGCCAAATTCTTTTGCATTTCCTTGTCCCTCTGAGCTTGTTCAGGATCACTGTCTTCTTCAGAGACAGACTCAGATTGAGGTGTAATTGGTTTGGCGACCTCTTTGCCTTTGTGTCTGGTAGATGCACTTTGTCTTGTGGAAGATGATGTTGCATTTGATCTTTGAGGTTTTGGTGCTTGATAGTAAGTATCTGAATATGGTTGAGCAGCCGCAAGAAGTGCTAATGGATTTGCACTTTTGGCTATTCTCTCAGCACGAATATCATTAACCTCCTTCTGAAACTGCTTGAGAATGTCAAATAGTCTGTGATATGAGATGTATCTTTTCTGATTGCTTGACAAGCTTCACAAACCTTGACCATTCTGGTTGAAGTTGTTGAAGAAATTAAACATTCACTTGCATTATTGTAACTTGCAAGTTGTTCCTTGTCAACTCATTTATCAATTTGTAAAAACCATGAGTAATTTCGACTCCATAGTTTCTCCATTCGAGAAAGTAAACTTCCCAAAATTCCAAAACAGTTTGGTCTTTTACATCTTGTCGTTTAACGATTCACATTGTTGAGCCTTTCAATGGCTATCCCACATTTCATTTGCTGTGTTGCAAAGCATCAACAGTTGGAGTAGTATTTTCATCTCAAATACGGTTAAAAGTGGGTGTGTGTGACTCGAAAATTGCTTTTCTTTTCAGACTGAAAGTGTTATTTGATTCTCTAAGTCATGTTCAATTTATTGTTTCGGACTGATGTATTTGTGGAAACTGCAGGGATGACCTTACGCGGACACACACAGCTTGAATTTATACAGTGGTTGGCACGGTAGGGGTCCACTTAGTTTCTCTTTTTCAGGTAGCACACATTTGGTTTGTGTCAATGTACCGTAGAAAACGTGATCTCCATTGTGAATATCTTCCTGGTCCAAGCATTGGAGGACGATCTTTCGAACCAGCTGCCATGATATTATTGTGCATTTGACTATCTGTTGAGGATGTGTTGACTGGAGTAGACATGATGAATGAATGGTTATTAATTATGAAGTGTGAAAGATTTTGTTGGATCTTAAGTGGATATGATGTGATTGAAGTTGTGGTTGTGTAAGCAATTCACGTTCACGGGATTTTACACGTCTATGATTAAACGATGTAAATGAAATTAACGGGATTTTACAAAAATCTAATAGAAAATCCGTGGTGAATGATTTGATTCGGAATCAGCGGCCAATGATTTAATTGTATAAAAACAGATAATTTTCTGGCTAGGGTTACAGCAGATTGTTTAAATAGGCTCACCAAACTGAAACGGGCCTAAAAATACAGATGGGCCGTGAGCTAGAACAAAAACAAGTCTAACACAAATTCCAAAAAAATAAAAAATGTCAATAACTCATAGTAAACGAGGGTTTTGGGCCTCAAAAAATCCGTAACCAGCCAAAAGGTGATTACAACTGCTTCCGTCTCGTTTTTCTCTTCGATTTGAGAGGTCACGGGCCTGAAACGGACTTACGGATCAAAAGTTATGGCTGTTTTACTGAAACCCTTTTCTTCACACAAGATTTCTAGACAAAACGCAGTGCTATCTTTAACCAAAACGCAGTGACACCAAAACGCAGTGACACCAAAACGCAGTGACACCAAAACGCAGTGACTTTTGAATCAAAACGCAATGACCATTTAATCAAAACGCGCTTGAGATTTGGTCAAAACACAATGAAGTCTTGATTTGGGCAGAGTTTACTTCCTTAGTCCAAAAACGCAATATATGGTCTTCAAATAGCAAACCTGCAATCAAAAACGCAATGAACCAAAACGCACCAATTGTCAAAAATAACGCTATTGAGATGTCAAATCTACTTTTCCCTTTAAAATTCGGGATCGTGTTTTTTTTTCTTCACCAAAAAGCAACCAAGAACATAATACGGAAAAAAAATCAAGATCAACCATTTAAGCAACGTTTTAAACCACAAATAAGCTTTAAACCACTTATATTCTTAAGGATGTAGATGAACCTGACTTAACCACCTTAATACACGTTTTTCGTTGTGTGCATTTCTTCGATTTGAACAAAAATCTCAGCCAAAGGAAAAAAAAGAAAAAATATTAAAGCCACAAAAATGTTTCCCTTTTTAACCACAAGAATCAACCACGAATCCACGTAGGCTCTGATGCCAATTGTAGGAACCCGATTTACACTTTCACTTCATATTACGAACCACGAATCGAACCAAGAAAAGAGATAAAGAAAGATTGAGTTGTTTTAGAGAGAGAAAGAAGAGAGAGGTTAGAGAGAATGAGAAAAAGAAGATTTTTATATAATGAAACAACTAGCTTTTTCTAAAGAAGAAAAAGCTTATATACCCCGTCACGTTAAAGGTACGCGCGGGATATTTAACTAGGACCCAGGCTCGGGTTTTGCTTGGGATTAAACCCGAAACATATACAATATTAGATTAACTATCGAGCCCGATTCCCGATACTTTCCTATTACAACGTTAACTAATTAATTGACCGAGACTAACATACATAATGAACGAACTTCATGTTCGACTCAATATTTTGAGGCTAACAGTCTTTGTCTTTGTGTCCCCGGTTTCCTTATCGGTGTTTTTCTCCTTGTCATTCTCTTCTTTGTCCCTAAAGGACAAACGGATTGGTTCGATCTGTGTTCCCGACCTCTCGTTGTTTTGCTTAATGAGGGCCTTGAATGAACACATGTGATCCATGATTTGGTCTTGAGGGTTTGATGATTTGTTTGTGTCATCATCGTTTCTTACGGTTTGGTTTACCGAAGTTATCGGTTCGGTGGTCGGACCTATCATTCACAAACTCTGGTATTCGAGGATAGGTCCCATGGATAGTGCCAATTTGTTGAAGTAAAATCTTGATTGATGCGTATTTTATTTTAAAATATATTTTATTCAAGTTTTAAATTTATAAAACTCGATTCACCGGACAAATGCACTAACAGGTAGAGAACCCGATCGTGAGTAGTGTAGAGATGGTAAATCCGAGGTCGTCCCAAGAGCTAAGTGTCAATTAGTTTTAATTTGAAATGTCACGTTTGAAAATGGTTTTAGGATTTGATTTTGAGATTAACAGGAAAGTAAATTGCAAAAATTAAAAGAGATAGAAGTAATCAAGGAGAAAGGCGTGCTTGCCCAGCCATTTCATTACTACCGTTATAACTACGTTTTCCTGTGCAATGTTACACCATGGTTTCATTAGTGGTTTTTAAAGTCGACAGACCTGAATAGATATATTTAGTCTGCCCTATAATTCCTGCGATCCTGAATCCCTCAAAAGTCACGAAGGTAGGGAAACCAGGTCATAGTGATTAATCCCAACTATCTCCCAAACTAGTCAAATAACCTATACAGATTATTAACCCTCTCTAAAAGAGTTCCTGTGCTTTTTAAGTATATCGAGTGATAGAGGCGGTAACCTGGTTAGTTCCTACACTAGGGATAGGGTTTTAGACCTACCTTAGTACCCGGCTAATCCCATGTTCAATTGGTAATCTAATAAGAGGATTAACATGATCTAAACCACCCGCAATACTACCAAAACATGATAGTCAAAGGATATCCAACGAAACCATGATCTAACAGGAAACAAACATTATAACGTTAGTATATTCATGACTAGGCCAGCACTTGAAGTGCTTAGCCGCTCATAGCAACAACAAAGCAAGAATTAATAAAGATAATCATGGATGGAAAACTCATAATTCTTACAGAAGCGGTTTATGAACGATTAAATAAAACAGTAAGATAAGTATGATCTCCCTTGGACTTTTAGCGGAATTCTTCGAGCTATGGAGGCCTTGATCACCCCTTGGATTTGCTGTAGAATGGTTGATGATAAAGTGGCTGAATGAGGCCTCTATTTATAGATTTCGAATATGTTACGGCGTAACCTTTTAGAGGTTTACGTCGTAAACTGCTGACGTGCACTTTCCATATTACAGGCATAAAGGATGTTACGGCGTAATCAAGTGCCCATGTTACGCCGTAATGCTGACTCATATGTCTTAGCCTATCATAATAATAATGTTACAGCATAAACCTTGTGTGTGGTTAAGCTGTAATCTTGTTGGGTGACATGTCTTGCCATGAATATGTTACGGCGTAACACTATCGCGGGGGTTACGCCGTAAAGCCTCGTAAGAATCCGTGTTTTCTTCATTTTACGTCCTTTTTCCGTGTTTCTTATCACATACTTGAGTTTTACCTGAAAACAATGAAATAACCATAAAAGTATTGAATTCAAGTATTTATAAGGCAATTGCAAGTATTTTTAGGGGAAATTGACACTAAAAAGTATCAAATATTTGATGTTATCAAATATCCCCCCATTTGACTTCTGCTTGCCCTCAAGTAGACCTATTTTTATAAAAAGATTTCTCTGACTTAACTCAAAGAAATGAATCTATAAAAGACTTATGTTAGAAACTTCAAAGACGAACACCTCCCCCCAACCACCCCACAAACCCCCACCTACGAAAAGGGGATCAAAATTCACTCAACTCTCAACTAGTTTAAGTGTTCAGTTTTGGTGTGATCGCTCAACTGAACAGTCATAACATGTATTCTATCATAAGCTTGGGAAGTACACAAATCTGCACCAGTTAGAGTTAGGGTCTAAACAATTCTTAAAGGTAACATGGGTGACATAACACACGTTTATTGGGTGATATAAAGGGTTAGGATAGACATGGGATACATATTTAATTGGTTTACGATTAAAAACACAAAACAAATTGATATCTATTCTAAAGGTCCATAACTGGCTAACTGTACAGCTATAGTCAAGTCTTCAATGGGAAAATCGGATTATGTCTTCATAATAAGAAAATGTTGGCTTGTTGTGAGGAAGAGAACAAAGTGTCATTTTCACCACCTTGTATGCATGAATATAAATTAAAGTAGAAAGATTTCATGATTGTTTAATTATGAGTGTATGTATGCATGTGAATTCAGTAGGGGGGTGACCACAAAAATTTTGACTTCCAAACCCGAGATATACGATAACTAGAGTTTACACGAAAAGATTGCGGGTTTTCGGGTCTCCGTTTGACCTAAAACGCTATAACCGTATGACGTACGCGAAAAACATATAAATCACAAACGAAAGTGAACGTGACCTATGTAACACTTGATAATGATAAAATAATGCATATAACACGTAGAATAATCTAAGTCCAAAGCCGAAATGCATCCGATGACTATTTTCAGTTTTACACGGGACAACTTCCCGAAAAATTACCAGATTCAAACGTAACATATGAAAGTCAACAATAATGACCGAAAAAGTTTAAAATAACGACCTAAAATTTACGGGGTGTAACATCCTTCCCCCGTTAAAAGAGCTTTGTCCTCAAAGCTTAAGACGTAACTTTAGACGTAGATGCATGGTTAGTGATGCGAAGGTCATAGGACTTCTACAAGAAGTTTTACAACTCCATAGGCAAAGTACCTAACCATTGTAGTAGTAGTATAGATAAGACTCGGGGGTTGTTATCGATCTCTAGGGGAATAGGTTGGGAAGGCTTGATCACTATCTAAGAGAATTCTAGGGGTTGAGAGAAGATTATTTTTGTGTTTTTATATTTATAAGAAAGCAATTAAATCTATGGTTTGAGAGGTTGGTTTGTTTAACTATTAATTAAACTAATATCTATTCTACTGGTGATAACTTTATGATAATTAAATGTATTTACTTAATGCATTACTTATCAGATTGCTTCTCTTAATCTTGTTGCCTTGTCACACTTGTGACGATCTGTGTAAGTATTTCCTAGGTTATGAACGGATTACACGAACCCGCCGTCTATTTAATATTCTGTTAAGGCAACGTACAAGTAAGGTAGTATGAAGACTATTACAAGGCCCCTAAGAGTATATTAAATGCGTGCGAAATATCATAAGAGGGATCAACCATATAAGGGGGTAAGGTAGTATAAAGACTGTTACCCAATGGTATCTTTTCTATGCACTCGTGTTTCCCTAGACGTGTCTATAACGATACAAACAAAAGCCGGTTTTCTAAAGCCTAACACGCACATTCATCAACAAGAAGCAACAGTAATAGGATCTAAAATCTGACTTTCATGCAATCATTAGCAAATACAAAGGAGGGTTTAGCCTAGCATGTTAAGGATAAAGCAAGAACATAGATTAGTCACAAACACATAGACATATTGAATGATTAATGAATAACACTCTTACTTGATTAATACATGGATAGAAGGTAGTTCAAATAGGGTTTTGAGGCCCTAAAACGACCTTTAAAGCTGCTACACAGACTAGGATTCGTCTCCCAAAAGTTATACAAAGTTACACACTTAAAACCCTAAAATTGGTTTTGTATATATAGAGATATCACTGCGACGGCGTCGCGTTAAAGTCCTGACGCCGTCGCTACGTAGATGATTCTAGATCCTCTTTAAGTCGGCCACGTCCTGACGCCGTCGCTAGATCTCTGACAACGTCTATTGATCCCACTCGAATAGATCTTGCTTAGCTTATAAAAAGGCTTAGTTGTATTTAATAAATCCAAGACAAC
>BQNB010040046.1:0-19979 GCA_026074375.1 Tanacetum coccineum
GAAAAATAAATTGGGTTGCCTCCCAAGTAGTGCTTTTCTTTATTAACGAGTCTTGTAGCTAGACTTGAAGTCACACGTCCTTACGTGTCGTAGAAGTGATCCAAGTTGATGATCTCCTTTGGATTTTCTCTTTCGGAGAGCCTCCTAGTAGTAGGGATTGATTGGAGGGTTTTGGTAAATTCTTCTCCGTCAGGGTCGATTATTCTAATTTTAACATGCCATGCCCCGTCTCCGTTTTTGGGTGGTTTGTTCCAGTCAATCTTGTTTTCTACTAGATCTTTTGACTCCCACATGTTACACTTAAGGTTAATGGGTATGGCTCCTATAAACTCTACCATTCTTCTAAACACTAGGGTATCCTTAAAGGGATTGAGTTTAGCATCTCTAGAAATTTCCTATTCTCCAAGTAAGTGGCAGTCTAGGAAGTCTTTCCTGGCGTAGTAGGGGGTTTTGCGCCTATTCCATCCGTGCTAGGTCGGGGTTTATAGGATTCCCTTTTTCCAAGTGTGGTCTAATAAGGTGCTTCCTCCTCACCTAAGTCTACTCCTTTTACACCGAATACTGACCTAGTGATTCCTTCTCCTACCGCTATTTTAGCCATCCTACAATCTATAACTGCGTTGGCGGTAGCTAGGAATCCTCTTCCTACAAGCAAAGGGGTCTCGGGGTCCTTCTTCATATCAATTACGTAGAAGTCATTTAATAGTTTTAGTTTTCCTATGTGGACTTCTACGTCTTTCACAATCCTAACGGGGTAGGATTTGGTTCCGTCAGCCAATCCAAAGATATGGTCAGTCTCTTCTAATAGTCTAATGTTAAGCTTTTTGAAGAGGTAAAGTGGGATTATGTTTACGCATGATCCTAGATCGGCCAAGGTGTCGAAAGGTTTTGAGTCCCCTAATCTACAAGGTAGAGTGAATAGTCTGGGGTCTTCCATTTTCGCAGGTATTTCTCCTTGGACAAATGCTGATCCGTTTTTGCCTAGTTCTAAGCTCTCTACGTATTTATCTAATATGGCGTTATAGATTGGAGCGTGAGCTAGGACTTCAAGAACCGGTAGGTTAAGATGCAAATCTTGGAATTCATCTTCAAGAGTTGGTTCGGGCTCTTCTGGTTGTGGTGGTTCGGTTTCAATCTCGGGTTGCTGCAGGCTGGTTTGGGAAATGGTTGCCTCCTTGAAATGTGCCTTGATAGCATTGATTGAGTTGGAAGGGTGAGATGAGCATTGGGGATCGATTGTTGGGTAAGAACGAGCAGACAAAACTGGGGTAGCACTCAGTTTTGGGTTCTTAACCGTATCGCTAGGCAGCGTGCCCGCTATTCGATCGGTGATGGCCTTCAACACAGTGTCGATTTTGTTGGTCATCTCGCTTTGCTGTTGTTTGAAATCGGCTTCAAACTTGGATAGTCTAGCGTCTTGAGATGCCATGAACTCGGAAACCAGTCCTTCTATATTCGATTGGTTGTTAAAATTTTGAGGACGGTTGTTGAAGGAACGGTTCGGGATCGAACCGTTGGGTTGGAACCGGTTAGGTGGGTTTGAAAAATTATTTTGGGAATTTTGGGGTTGTCTCCACCTAAGGTTTGGGTGACTTTTCCATGACGGATTGTAGGTGTCACCAAGATTGTTTTGCTCGGGCTTGAAAGTATACCACTTACCTCCCGCTTCATCGGTACGCGAGGATGCGTATTCAACAAAGGCTTGTTCGGGATCTTCCATGCAATACTGAGTGTCGTGGGGACCACTGCAGATCTCACATGAGGTAGTGATTTTGTTCACTTGGGTAGGTTGTGTCGGAGCAAGATGAGCTTCCATCAAGCGTTGGACTTGATTTTCGAGCTCGATTAGACGGCGGTCGGATGTACTCGGGACATCTTGAGGCAAAGCGATTGCCTTGACCGGCTTAGCAACGAAACATCCCTTGGTCGATCCAACTTCGTTGTCATAGATGTCGAGGTCCTCTAATATTGCCCATAGATTCTTACGACTTTTTCGGTTACAAAGCTTGCCATCGGCCGGAATGGTCAAGGGTCGACTTGTGACGGGATTGACATGGTCATAAAAAATTTAGACTTGGAGCCAAAGGTCGATGCCAGAGATTCTTCATGATGTTGTTGGAACATCAGGATATCGTTGCGGAGTTTTGCGGTCCTTCCCGGTGGAAAGAATTGAGCAAGGAATCGGGTAGTAAGATCCTCCCATGTGGTGATGGATCCTGCTGGAAGACGTTCAAGCCAATTGCTAGCTTGATCGCGAAGGGAGAATTGAAATAAACGCAGGCGCGTTCTTTCCCTATTTTCACCATCAAGGTCAAGTGAGTCCACAAGTTTAAGGAAATCCTTGAGGTGTTGGTTTGGATCCTCGGACCGAAGTCCGTGGAATGAGCATCCGTTTTGCACCAACCGGATGGTGTCGGATCGAAGAGGTACCACGTTGTTCCCTACGGGGAGCTCGATGGTATTCATGTAGCCCTCGTGGATAGGTTTAGAGTAGTCTCCTAGAGAACG
Organism: Tanacetum coccineum; assembly: GCA_026074375.1. NCBI lineage: Eukaryota > Viridiplantae > Streptophyta > Magnoliopsida > Asterales > Asteraceae > Tanacetum > Tanacetum coccineum. The sequence goes on from BQNB010040046.1 coordinate 2,509, forward strand.
GATAGGATTCTCGTCTCCCATTATGGTTGACAAGAATGGGTTACGAAACAAATAACACAAAGAAAAGATAGACTACGAGAAAGCTAATATGCGGAAATTAAATCTCACTTGAAAGGATTCAAGCAAGTAGAACTAAGCTAAACTATGATCAAAACCTAACTATTCCCCGGCAGCGGCGCCAAAAACTTGATGCGGTCGTCGTTAGACTTCTACACGAAGTTTTACAACTCCCTAGGCAGAGCACCTAATCGTTGTAGTAGTAGTATAGGCAAGACTCGGGGGGTTGTTATCGTTCACTCGGGGAATAGGTTGGGAAGGCTTGATCACGGTCTAACAGAATTCTAAGGGTTGAGGGAAGATTCTTTTTGTGTTTTTATATTTTATGAAAGCAGGTAAAATCATATATTGGAGAGGTTGGTTGGTTTTAGCTATTAAACTAAATAATAATCTAAACTACTGGTGATAACAATATAATAAAAGATTGTGTTTATTTAATCATGTATTACTCCCTAGATTGCTTCTCCTAGTGTTGTTGCTTTGTCACACTTGTGATGATCTGTGTAATTATTTCCTAAGTCATGAACGAATTACACGAACCCGTCGTCTACTTAGTATTCCGTTAAGGCAACGCACAAGTAAGGTAGTATGAAGACTATTACAAGGCCCCTAAGGGTATACTAAGTGCATGTGAAATATATTAAGAGTGGATCAACCATATTAGGGGGCAAGGTAGTATGAAGACTGTTACCCGATGGTATCCTTTCTACACAATCATGTTTTCCTAGACATATCAACAGCGATACAGACAAAAGCTGGTTTTCTAAGACCTAACATGCACATCCATCACAAGAAGCAACACCACTAAGATCTACATTCTAGGTTTCATACAATCATAAATAAACACAATAGGAGGTTTAGCCAAGCATGTTATAGATAAAGCAAGAACATAGATGAATCAAACAACACATAGACATATTGAATGATTAAATAAACCTTACTTGATTAAAACATGAGTTGGAGGAAGTACAATAGGGTTTTTAGGCCCTAAAATCGTCCCTAACAGCTGCTAAACGAACTAGGGTTCGTACCCTCTTTTTATTCTAAAGTTACACACTCAAAACCCTAAATTCGGGTTTGTATATATAGGAAAATCGTTGTGACGGCGTCGCGTTTTAGTCGTGACGCCGTCATGATAGAGAATATTCTAGATAATAGGCTGGGTCGTGTACTCTGACGCCGTCGTGAGATCCAGTGACGCCGTCTTGGTCTTCGTTGTGACGGCGTCACGTTGTATTGGTGACGCCGTCTCCAGCTGCTAAGAACTTTATCTTAAGTGATGTTGGTGTAGGTTCGTAGTCTTGTCTGTTTCTTCTCTAAATGAACCCAAGTCACGTGTAATTCTTCCAAATGTCTTCCAAATGCGAAATACTTGAAATGAACGATTAAGTACCTATTTTGGGCATAAATGTACGATTTAGGGGGTTAAACGACCCCGAAAAAGTGTATAAAATAACACCTCATCAGTCCGTTAGAGAACGTCAGCTTGAACTCTACATATGAATTTAGGGTTCGACTCGATAGATAGGATGAGAGAATTGTTATACTCATTAGGTTTTGCGTAAAATGTGTGATAAACCAATATACAATATACATTATGAATTTAGGGTTCGACTCGATAGATAGGATGAGAGAATTGTTAAACTCATTAGGGTTTGTAGGTTTATAACAGAAGTATACATATATTAAACGTCATGCAAGTTTTATTTTCAAAAATAATTAAAAATTTTGAGTTTTCTGGACCTGGGCGTATGACGCCGTCAAGGTTGTTGTGACCCCGTCACAGGTGTCATGGTGACGGCGTCGCGTGTTAATCATGACGCCATCTCCACAGTCTGTGAAAACGAAATTTTTGTTTTTGATGAAAAATTTCCTGCACTTAATTCCATAAGTTAATTTCTATATAAATGGTTGCATAAAACCTGAGATTTAATAATTCAATCATATGACGCAAATTAATCTAAACAATTCATTTAACATGCTTAAACTTGGCTCAAAAGCCAGATAAATTCCCCTACACTTATTGTTTGCAAAATACCTTTGATTGAAATTAAGACGAGGTTAAAGACAAACAAAGCATGATTACAAGATAGTTCAAACATAATAAAACAAAAGGTAAAGAATTAAAACATACACAACACTCCTACTTTGTGGGAAAAGTAAACTGGGTTGCCTCCCAAGAAGCGCTTTTCTTTATTAACGAGTCTTGTAGCTAGAGTCGAAGTCACACATTCTTACATGACTTCTTCATCATCCATTCCTCTTTCTACTTTAACAGGAGCGGGTTGTTTATTTTTGAAGTTGTTGCTCCTCCATGGGTTGAACTTCATCTCCTTCTCAAGGTGGAGTTTTATTCTTTCTTCCCATTCTATCACTAACCTATTTACAGTCATGATAGGGGTTATAGGTTCTATGTCGTTCTTAACTCCTTTGTCGGTTATACAGGAGGAATCGAATATCCTATGGAAACTTACCTTATTCTTTCCTGACCTTAGAGTTATGGTGCATGTATCAAACTTAATTGTGGCCTTGGCTATTGTCAGGAATGGTGTTCCAAAGATGAAGGGCCTCTTTTCGATTTCTTTGATATCCAAAATTACAAAGTCTACGGGGAATACATGTTCAACGACCTCTACTAACACATCCTCAGCAATTCATAAGAGGTAAATGTACGAGTGGCTAGCTAGAGATAGTCTAATGTCTGTCTCAGCAGGCCTTTCGTCAGTAAGTCTCATGTAGGTGGAGTAGGGCATAACGTTCACATCGAACCCTTGATCGACGAGGGCGTTCACGTGCTTAAGGTCCCCTATGATGTAAGGCATTTCAAAATTCCCTCTGACGTCCTCCTTCTTTGTTATATTTTTCTTGAGAATCGCATCATAAATGGGTCCCCCAAATAATACTTTATATGCCTTCCCCTTTTTCTTTCCAACTCGGGTTCCTGACAGAGAGTTATTGAATCTATTGTTTTTTACTAGTCCCTTAATCAGCTTTTTATTGATCTTATGCTTCAAGTAATACGCGACAGGCTGAGACCCGGGTGCTTCTACTGCTTCGTCATTCTCATGTGTTTTGATTGACTTATTTTCGGCCTTGTTCTCAGCTCCATTCATTGCATCGGCCTCCCTTACAGTAATTTCTGTTTTGGTAGGCATTTTAGTGTTTTTGGGTGTCTCGTCCCTCATGTTATTCTCTTCTTCTTCATTTCTTGCAAGGGAGATAGAGTTTATGTTCTTGGTCGGCTCTGTTCTCAGCTCTATTCATTGCCTCAGCCTCTCTTATTGGTATTTTCGTTTTGGTAGGCAACTTAGTATTGTCGCGTGACTCGTCCGTCTTGTTATTCTCTTCTTCCTTATTTTTTGCAAGGGAGATAAAGTTTATGTTCTTGGTGATGGGGAATTTGGCTTCTTCCCTTATCAATACTTTCTCAGGGGTTCTGCTGGTTGTGAGTTCCTTGAGAAGCCCGAATATTTCAGTCATCCTACCGTTGATTTCCTCGCGTTGCTTGAAGATGGTGTTCTCAAATCTTTCCATTCTTTCGGTGTGCGCAGCCATGTAATCCCTTACTCGAGCCTCAAAAGTAGTTCCTAATGCTTATGGTTGAGGAGCTAGACTTGTACGTTCACGAAAAGCAAAGGGGTTCAGTGTTGGTGATTCGTTTTGATCTTTCGGGTGAGAGCTCGAATAGGCTGCATTGACATAAGCTTGAGGGTTGTGTGTTAAGCTTGATGGGGGTGCCGGTCGTGACCCTTTAAGTAAGAAGTTAATTTGGTCTTCAAGCTCAAGAAGTCTCCGGTCGGGTGTTTTCGTGATGCCTGGAGGTGCAGTGATAGCCTTGACTGGTTTGACGAATTCCTTTGTGTCGTTCCAGCCTTCATGGTCATAGAGGGCGAGGTTCTCAATGATTTCCCAGGACTCATCGACATTCTTACTACGGAGTTTGCCGCTGGCGGCGCGGTCAATCTCGCACTTAAGATGAAAGGAGACATGATTATAAAAAATTGGATTTGAAGCCAACGATCAATGCCATGATGAGGGACCTTTTGGAGTAAGTCCTTGAAACGAGTTCATGCTTCGGATAAAGATTCTCCATGATGTTGTTGGAACATCAGGATATCGTTGCGGAGTTTTGCGGTCCTTCCCGGTGGAAAGAATTGAGCAAGGAATCGGGTAGTAAGATCCTCCCATGTGGTGATGGATCCTGCTGGAAGGCGTTCAAGCTAATTGCTAGCTTGATCGCGTAGGGAAAATTGAAATAAACGCAGACGCGTTCTTTCCATATTGTTACCGTCAAGGTCAAGTGAGTCCACAAGTTTAAAGAAATCCTTGAGGTGTTGGTTTGGATCCTCGGACCGAAGTCCGTGGAATGAGCATCCGTTTTGCACCAACCGGATGGTGTCGGATCGAAGAGGTACCACGTTGTTCCCTACGGGGAGCTCAATGGTATTCCTATAGCCCTCATGGCTTGGTTTGGAGTAGTCTCCTAGAGTACGGATAGGATTCTCGTCTCCCATGGTGGTTGACGAGAATGAGTTACGAAACAAATAGCACAAAGAAAAGATAGACTACAAGAAAGCTAATATGCGAAAATTAAATTCTCACTTGAAAGGATTCAAGCGAGTAGAACTAAGATAAACTATGATCAAAACCTAACTATTCCCCAGGCAGCGGCGCCAAAAACTTGATGTGGTCGTCGTTAGACTTCAACAAGAAGTTTTACAACTCCCTAGGCAGAGCACCTAATCGTTGTAGTAGAAGTATATGCAAGACTCAGGGGGTTGTTATCGTTCACTCGAGGAATAGGTTGGAAAGGCTTGATCACGGTCTAACAGAATTCTAAAGGTTGAGGGAAGATTATTTTTGTATTTTTATGTTTTATGGAAAGCATGTAAATCATATGTTTGAGAGGGGGTTTGGTTTTAGCTATTTAATCATGTATTACTCCCTAGATTGCTTCTCCTAGTGTTGTTGCCTTGTCACCCTTGTGATGATCTGTGCAATTATTTTCTAAGTCATGAACGAATTACACGAACCCGCCGTCTACTTAGCATTCCGTTAGAGCAACGCACAAGCAAGGTAGTATGAAGACTATTACAAGGCCCCTAAGGGTACACTAAGTGCATATGAAATATATTAAAAGTGGATCAACCATATTAGGGGGCAAGGTAGTATGAAGACTGTTACCTAATGGTATCCTTTCTACACAATCACGTTTCCCTAGACATATCAACAGCGATACAGACAAAAGCTGGTTTTCTAAGGCCTAACATGCACATCCATCACAAGAAGCAACACCACTAAGATCTACATTCTAGGTTTCATACAATCATAAATAAACACAATAGAAGGCTTAGCCTAGCATGTTAATAAAGCAAGAACATAGATGAATCAAACAACACATAGACATATCGAATGATTAAATAAACCTTACTTGATTAAAACATGAGTTGGAGGAAGTACAATAGGGGTTTTAAGCCCTAAAATCGTCCCTAACAGCTGCTAAACGAACTAGGGTTCGTACCCTCTTTTTATTCTAAAGTTACACCCTCAAAACCCTAAATTCGGGTTTGTATATATAGGAAAAACGGTGTGACGGCATCGCGTTTTAGTCGTGACGCCGTCATGATAGAGAATATTCTAGATAATGGGACCCTCTTTTTTATTCTAAAAGTTACAAATCCCTCAAAACCCTAATTCGGTTTGTATATATAAAGAAAAACGGTGTGACGGCGCCGCGTTTTAGTCGTGACGCCGTCATGATAGTGAATATTCTAGATAATGGGCTGGGTCGTGTACTCAGAAGCCGTCGTGAGATCCAGTGACCCGGTCTTGGTCCTCGTTGTGACGGGCGTCACGTTTATTGGGACCGTCTCCAGGTGCAAGAAACATTAACATGAGTGATGTTGTGTAGGTTCGTAGTCTTGACCGGTGTCTCACTCCAAATGAGCCAAGTCAACTGCACATTCATTCCCAAATGCCTTCCGATACCAAATGCGAAAACCTGAAAACAAGGACGAAATAAGTACCTATTTATGAGGTAAAAAATGTATGATTTAGGGGGTTAAACAACACCGTAAAGGTGTCTAAAATGACACCTCATCAATCCATTAGAGAGCGTCAGCTTGAACTCTACATTTAGCACATAAATAGCCGAGGGTTTGCTTGCCTTGGAACATAATGATACAAACGATTCATGTAAGTTATGTAAAGAATAGGATTATAACCTGAGATCAATGTTGCAAAAATCGGCCTAGGCGGCCTTGTAATCGCCGATTAATCGCTACTCGGCCATACACCTTGGAAAATAAGGCAAATCGGGTGAAAATCGGTCTGGTCAAAAATCGGTAAAAAATCGGTCAAATCGGCCTAATCGGTCAACGAAAGTCAAACATTTTTTTTTACAATGTGACTTTGAATTGTTAACTGTTAACTTTTATTATCTATGTCTATGTTTTGAACAATGTAACTTTGAACTCATTTAATTTTAGTGTATTTAAAGTGTTGTATCCATCTCATACAAGTAACTTTGAAATTTATATATAAAATTTGCAAAACCGATTAATCGCGCCTAGACCGATTACAGGCTACTGGGTGGTCGACCGCCCGGCTAGCGACTCACGATTTTTGCAACATTGCCTGAGATCATAAAGTAAGTCAGCATTGCTGCAACAGCTTTATAGTTTTCGAAAACCGATTCAAATGAAATTAGTGTTGCAGTATTTGTACCCAGAATTTCCTTTGTGCGCTTGCTTAACCTTCTTCTTTGAGACAACTTACTTCACTTGTCGCCATCTTAACCTACATTAAGCGAACAAAAGACCAACTATTAGCAACCTATATATCTTATACTCTTATAGTAAATTATGTCCGACTCCTCTTACCTACTGGGCTAAATGCCGCTTCCCGTTTTTAGGCATAGGGCTTTCCTAAGAACAATTAGGATCCTTCGGGATGAAATCAAGCATGGCTCTCTGCTTGGTCCCTCACTTTTCGTCCCTCCTAAATTAAAGCAGGCTGCTCGAAACACAAATGAATCTATTTAAGAACCAACTCGACTTTTGAAAATGTATATATGGCCTCAAGAGAATATTTCATTTGCTCCATAGTTGCCTTTCATCATCCCTTCAACACCTACAACATTACAAAGACTTTAAAATTAGTGAAATTATAAACAGGGTTAGGCTAAACATATTGCTTTCAAGCATTTATGATAAGACTCAGTTTTGGTCGATTTAGCTAAGATTAAGAGGATTCTTATGAAGTACCTCTACATCGAAAAGGCCTATGGCCTTATTTGGATTTGAAAAAGATCATAACGCCACTTATGTGGCTTATCAGCTTATCAAGCCGATAAAATAAGTTAGTCCAAACACCCCTTAACCATTTTTCCCAATCTTTTCCAAAATCCTAACATAACTCGTATTTAGAGTGCCTTTGATGAGTGTCATTGAAGAAGCACCAGTGACAAATTGCAACAAAAAAACATAATACCAATAATGTAAACAAAGTTTATACATAGATTACTATACCTTGATTAATGTCCCAAAACAACAAAGCACTCTCCTCCTTCACTTCCACAACCGCAGCCGCAACCACATCGAAATTCAAATCATACGAACTACAAAATGACCTAAAGTTTAGAAAAACCACTAAAATTTATAAAAAAAACTGAAATTAACAAACCCCCAAAATTATGACAAAGCCCTAATCTAAAAAACCAATTTTTAACATGTATAAGTTGGAATAATTGTTAAATTTGGATTGGTACCTTCTTTTGTGTTTATGGACTTTGTTTAGCGAACCAAGATAGAGAATGCTCAGCCTGTCTCATCTTCTTCCGCACTGTATGAGTTTGGTGATTGAACCAAACGCTACAACTTATGCTTCCAAGCTCAGCTGATGGGTTCAACAGATCAACATCTTATTCTTATCATTATACAACATATCATTCAATTCAAGAAAACATTAAATAAAAAAACTCAAACAAAATTACCATCTTGATTCTTTTTTTTGAGTAAAGGGTTTCCCGGTAAATATATTACTCCAAAAAACGATTCAGTACAACGGATGTGGGTGAGTCCCACATCTCAGCCCGTTACAATTACCATCTTGATTCTTCGAGATGTGTGTGTTGTACTAAATCCATCTCTTCATTTGCAGATTATGCGAGAGGGGGAGATGAGACACGTATCTTTAATTTTTGTGTGTGTTAGACACGTATATCAGCCAAGTAAAATATGGGAGCACAAATGGGGTGGTGGGTCTTGAAGCGGTAGAAAATTTAGGAAAAAAAACATAACCCAAGATACAGGCCCAACAGAATAGCCCGATGAAAACCAACCCAGTCCAGCTCTATTTTGTCGTCACTCTTCACAAATTTGAGTATATTGTTAAATTTGTAACTTCACACTTCTCGTTTAATTTTTTTCTTAAGCAAATGTGTTTTGCATTTTAATGGCCCCATATATTAATCCTCGTAACCAGACTATTTATATAGTCAACATGCACCGGTGCATAAATTCTCACTTTAATGACACTAACATTTAATATTAAAAAAAGTAGTTGTTGAATGGTCTATGTTTTGTATGAAGTCAGTTATGAAAATCTTTTGCTTTAGTATTTAGGCTATGGACGTTGGCATCGTCTGTGTTTTGTATCAAGTTATCTATGAAGCATTAATATAAAAACTTCTTTTTATTGCGAGGGTGAACGATTAGAATGTTTGTTGTATTGTTAATTTTGTGTTTGGGTCTATGTTTTCTAGATGAATACAATAGATTTTTTATATGTAAGTATTGTGACAAAGATTGTGTAAGAAAATTTGTGCTTTGTGCTCTTTTATGGCAAGCTATTGCGTTTGCCTTTTAAAAGTTACATGTCTGTTACAGAGTACGATAGTACTTAAGTAGGTTCTTTTATGGCATGTTATTGCCTTTGCCTAGTAAAATTTGCATGCCTGTTACATAGTACGATATTAATATAAGTACTTAAGCTGGTGGTTATAAACAAAAGATTATTCATTTATCCTTAGTCTTGGTGCCTTGTTTCATGACGATGGTTTTTGGTGTTTTTTTATGTGTGTAGAATATGTATTTTGTCATACCTGGTAATGTTGTGGGTTTACATTGAGGAGTGCTTCTATGGAATAGCGATTCCGCATTTTTTCTTCTTCCTCTGTGCGGCATGGCTGGCTTTGTATTTCGAGTGATTCAGTTGGATTGATGAACTGTGCGTATCTGTGTTGCATAAGGAATTTTAACCATCTATTGTTAGTTTTGTATTTTACTAAGTATATTTATATGTATATACATGTATATATTTGTTTATGCATCTTAAAACGATTGACTTACACGTCGAGAATATAATGAACTTCTAGGATGTCAGGATTCAAGTAATAGTGTGTTGCTGGAGTTGCAGTTAACTGTAAACCTGTCATTGAAAGATTCTATTAATTTTTAGGCTATTTACTTTGAACACACAATGGAATTTGTATTTTGATAATGGCATACCTCCATATTTTGTTGTTGCCCATGTTGAACTAACAGCAATCACAACTGGTTTTGGCATGTTTGCGTATTCATCCATATCAAATTTCTCTACCATTTCACCCCATATCACGAATGGTAGGTTCAGGCCACTATTTCAGTAACATGCGTTTTAGTGTTAGTTATTTTGCAATTGTGAGGTTAATAAAAAATTTAGAAGACTTACTCTAGGTTTTGAATATCAATTATTCGCCTTGTCTTTCTTGATCTAGTTGCATCTCCACTAATGATAGGATCACTGATGCGATGGATACAGCCTATGTAATCTGCCAATAATATACAGGATTAATTTTGTTTACCTGTTGGTTTATGCCAATATAAAGATACATTTTACCTGTTAGCAGTGCATCGTTGTTGTCAGCTTTATCATGAACCTCATTGTAGGCTATGAATTTGAAATAGTGTTCAGGGAAACAGTCATTAGGAATTGGTTCAATGCTTGTGTATCTGCCAAAGTTCAGGGTCGTCTTGTTGTCTAGTGTTTGTTGCCATTTTTTGGTTGGTGTGCAAGTAAATCGTGAGATCCTGTATGCATTGTTCAGCTGCAACAGTTCATCAAAATGGTCTGTATCTTTTAGATCCATATTTGCTTGTATGGCGTTTCCCTGTGGCAATTTGAAAATGGTTAAGAGCTGTGTAAATTGTGTAACTATTAGTTGCACTATGTTGATTAAAAGTGTTTGTGCTACGTACCTGTTTGTCTAAGAGTATACAGCAGAAGTTACTTGCTTCCTTGGTTTTTACATTCTTCGCGGTCCACTTTCGGTAGACTCGAACTTCGATCGTTTTTTTTGTATGTGTTGCCCGGATGTCTTTTAAATTGATGATTTCTTCTTCAAACAATGTCAGTTTCCCCTTGTCTGCTGCTTTTGGTTCTCCTCTCATGGATTCTGCCATTGTTCTGCAAAATAAGTGAATTTGTTAAGGCATGTATAATTTTTCAAGATAACTGTATATATAAAATTATGTATATATTCTTATCAAAATACAATAGCAAAGTTTTACATAGTTTGAAGCAACAATTTGCACATAATATGCATATGTAAACATATATTCTTATATATGAATCTAATATGCAACTCTATAACAGGGTGGAAATTTATAGTGGTATAATGTGTGTGTGACAGAGTATGCGTAGAACCTGTGTGATATGTATGGTATTTAGAAAGTCTTTGTATACAATGTTTTTTGTTGAATTTATTTTCTCATTGGCTTGGTTTTTAATTAGAATTTTTAAGCCTTCAGGAGATGTGGCTCTGGATAAGGCAACATACAGTTGACCATGAGCAAATACGGGTTCAGGAAGAAAAATTCCTATTTTCTCCAAGGATTTTTCTCTAAGGATTGAACCTTGGATTTTAAAATGATGGTCATTGCGTAAGTAGAGTTTTACAGGAACTTGTTTCTCTTGAATAAGCAATGAAATTTCCCAAAATCTCTGTTAAATGATGAAATCCGCGGCAGAAAGAAACTTTCTCTGATATCGGAACTTGCGCCAGTTTATTACCTTGCTATTCAATGACCTGTTCAAAGTATTGTGTAACAATCATAAATCGTGTTCCATTGCATAATACCGCTCAGCCAGTTCAATTTGACGCGCAAAAGGATTATTGGGGCTCCTACTTTTAGTTGAAGCCTGTGAGGTGGTAACCCAGGTAAGTTCAGACTGTTGAGATATTCATTCGGGTATAAGAGCTCAGTTTCACACATCCCAGTGTGTGGTAAAAACCCCCCATGGCGCGGGCGCGCGTGTTACAATGTGATTGCTTCATCTGACTGAGTTAGACACGTCTTGTTCATTAAGATAAGAACAAAACATCCATTGATTGATCTGCAGTTTCATTCTTTGGGCAGACAATGACTTTCTTCTGCAAATCTTCAGCAGTGGGTCTTTCAAATGTTTGACTGTCATAAACAAAATTTATTAGTTCTCTCATTGCAGTGTCACCATCTGGAATGCATAATTCGTCTGGAATCTGCGTAATTAAAGAATTTTCTATGTCTGTTTCGTCTGGTTCGCCTATATTACCATCACCAATGTCTAGAAGCCATGATGAAAATTGTTGGATACGCTGTTTTGCGTGCTCTGTTATCTCAGACCGTGACAGACGCATGTTTTGATGAAGAGTATACACTTTGAATCTGGTCTATAGGTATGATGTAATTATTGAGGCATCAAGTATTTCAAATTTGGAAGCTTTTTTCTTCACGGGAAGTGTTTGTCTAAAGTCTCCTCCTAGTATAATGCTTTTGCCTCCAAATGGTGTTTGTGGATTGTCTAATAATGTCCTCATAGCATCTGTCAGAGCACTCAAAGCAACGGTGATCGTTCATTGGTGCTTCGTCCCAGGTGATGAGATCGGTTTCTCTTAGCAAGTCTGTAAGTTGGCTATTTTTTTTATGCTGCAAGTGCATTCTTCGTGCAAGTTGAGTGGAATTTTGAATCGGGAGTGGGCGGTTCTTCCTGACGGCAAGAGCAACGATGATATACCTGAAGATGCAACTGCTAAGACATTCTTTCTTGCAAACGGACGCAGATGCATGCTATTAGACTTGCGAAAGAAAAAGTTTCCCTGTTCCACCATGTACATAACAAAAATAAGTTTTTTGCTGGCTTATTGTACACCATTTAATATTTCATCGAGTATCACTTTTGGTCTTTGTTAATTTTGGTAAGAGGGTGTCTTTTTCTTCTTGCAGATCTCACGGTTATAGTTGTTCTTTCTTCCAATATAACTCGTTTATCTAATATATTCATCATGTCTGTTTGGAGGCATCGTAGCCCGAAATCATTTAGGGTCGTGGTATTTGAATTTAGGATTGCTCAATTTCAAACAATGTGCTGGCATTGCTCAATTACTGATTTCGTTTTGTTCTACTTGGGGAATTTGAAGTAGCCTTGAAAGTCTGCGAGGTATGTCACGTGACATCTCCTTCCAGAATTTTTGCCATAATTGTGTAGGATCGGACACGTCACAGAACATTAGGATCTGTAACAAATAAACTTTTCTTAGTTCATCATGATGGAAGCATTACGTCAGCCTCTGTATAAGGCAGTTACCCAATCTTGGTCACCGCCAATAATACCCTAAAGCTTACACATGCTGCTACTGTTTTTTGGAAATACTATGCCGAATACAGTTCGAATCTCCTGAAAAGATTTTGCAACCTTTTCTTGTGGCACAAGACGTATTCGCAGATAGAACAAAGCCGCCAATACTTGGGATGTCTATAAGTTGAGTCCTCCCAATTACAGGTTTATTCTCTGTCTGCGCCTAGGAAGAATCCGTTGCCATACTTAGTACGATCTTATGCCAGGTGTATTCCAAAGGAAAATTTAAATACGTTAAATGTTGGCCATCAGTGTAGCGTTTGTTGTAGTCTAACCATTCAGTTAATGTCGTTTTCTTCTTAGTGAGATTATCAACAATTGCTTGGAGATTGTCTTTACTTCTGAATCTGATTTGCTGCATATTTTCCAAATGCACAACAAGAGTTAAAATGGCTGGGTCTCGGTAATGGATTGGAAATTCCAAAATTCTCCAACACGCTTCATGTGGACCTATGTATCTGCCTTCTATAAAGTTTTTAATTTCATCAATGTGAATGCTTTGAGTGTTGCTTGTACTTATGGTTGCGCCAATTGGTGTTGTTATATTTGCAACAACACGGTCGATTCCCTTTGATATGTACTTGAACAGGTATTTGATAAGCATTGTCCAGCCACAATATTCCACATTTATGTGCACGTAAAACCTTATGCATAATGCTCGATTGAATGGAACAACGTAACTGTTGTCGAGGCGAAATTCTTGTCTTTCTGTATCAATATTAGTCTCTCTTCGTCGATAATGAACGAATCCATCTTTATCAATGTAAGTTGCATTGCAGTATGGTTTTGGAAAATTTCAATTGCATTTGTTTCCGTCTTTCATGCATGATGCATTCTTATTTGCATATCCATATGGCCCATGCATCATTAGCTTTGAAATAATTCTGTACCCATCATGATCTTGTGTTGGATCTGGTAACTCAGCCAAAATATATTTGTCCACATCAGTATCCTATTGAACTTTAATAGATGGACTAACCCATAGCAATGAATGGCAGTGTGGGAGGCCACGTTTTTGGAATTCAATTGTATATAGCACTGTACATTATATAAAGGAATATACGTAAGTATTTTGGCTAACTATGATGTAATGGGAAATAACAATAACTATTAAAGTATTTAATATGTACCTGCAGTTATATCACCAAAAAGGTTTGTTGTTCGTACAAATTTGATATAGTCATGTACTTTTTGTTCAAAAACATGATCAACATTATCTGCTCGGCCAGCAGTTGTAAGTTCAGGCCATGAATCCATGTATTCTTGAATTTTAGGCCATTTAGCATTGCATGTGAAAGTAATGAAAAAGGATGGGTTCCCATGTACGCGACAGATGGCCAAGGCATCCAGATAATGTGCATACATGTACCGCGGGCCGCCAGTAAAAGAAATACTTAATATTGTTCGTGTTCCTAGGTCGTTGCCGTCGTGATCACCTCTGATGATAGCATCATATATTCCAAAAAGGTATTCATTTCTTATGTCATTTTGGTTTTGACGAATGTAATCAAGACGAGTTTGTTCAATAGCACAGTACGCAGTGACTACATATTGTTGGACAAGTTTCCCCCTGCGAGGCAGCTGGCTGTAATAATTGACTCGATCATGTATCTAGTATGCATAGTACATATTCATTGACATTCGCTTTTGATTGTTGCTGCGTTGACCTGGAATGCTAGTTAATTTCATATCTTTTTGATAGCCCTCTTCGCCATAAACAAACAATAATGGGAATTGAAGAGACATATAGCATGGATGGAACTTGTTTACTCGTTGAGGAATTTGTGAGTGTTCTTCTACAATTAAGTCAAACTCACTTTCTGTATATGTTTTCCCGCCAAAAATGACTTCTCTAATGGTTTCTGGTGTTGGCAAATCATAACGGCGAGTCCCAATAACATTTTATAACCTGAGTTTAAATTCAGGTATATCAGCTTCCATGCGTTTATTTCGAGCCGTACGAAATAGTTATACCAAAGCATTGTGACTGTCTAAGAAATCTATAAGGCCTTCTACAATTTCCCTTTTTAGACCGCTTTGTTCTTCGCCACCAAAATGAGCCATTCGATTCTTAACCTCATTAGTGGTATCGTATATGTATAGTTGCAAAAACCGGGGCACGTTACCTTCTTCTGGACACATTGATCCTATCCAATGGTAAATTTGGCCTGATATTCTAAAAACATATGGTCCTTTGCCATTGTTGATCGAAGTGTCAATATTAGCCCCAGGCGATGTCATACTGAACATCTGATTGTAGGCTTTTATATTTTCCATGAAATGGTGATTCGCATATAAATTTTTGATATGCACTCGATATTCTAGTAGCGCTCATAAGACAACACGACCCCTATTGCAGCATTTATTATACATAGCTGATGCTCTAAATCCTGAGTTAGCTAGTCTTTCAGATTCCTAAAATGTAGCTCCGCAATGGCGACATACGCATGTACAGTGTCCCATGTGAATGTACTCAACCGAGAGGCCTGCACGGTTATATCTGCGAATATTCTGTTACTGCACAGTTCATCTTGTGCTTATCGTGTTGACATTATTTGTACTTCTAGTATCTGTGATAATAGTTTTAGTTAGGCAAATTATTGTATTCACGATAATAATTTTATTAAACAGAACATTTTATCAGAATATGCAAAATGATGTATTTTCATTACCATGATGTGTTCTTTTGCTGCAAGTTGTAAATGTAGGTTGCCGATGATGTGATGTTTCAAACGTATGAGTTATGTTGCCTATTTGTTGATAATTAGTTATCTGCGCATGTATGGAGGCCGGAGTGTTATCTGCAATGTTACAAATATTAACTTTTGAAAGTACATTTTTCATATTTAATGGTAGACAGTAAAGTACGATAGATATTTGGTAATAGCACAAAGCACTTACTGGACGCTAAAGGTGTTGTTTGCATGTTATCATTAATTGTAACTGTTGACAGCTTGTTATGGTTGTCAATTGTTACTTGTACATTGGATCTGTCAGTGTTACAACAACGGCTTTGGTAACTTGTGTTTTGGAAATTGCCTTTTTGAGGCCGGCAGGACATATTTTGTTTTGGTCGTTCACTTGTAGATGTGTTGTTGTGAAATTAGTATTTTCATTCTTCGTGCTTACGTTCATTGTCTTTGTAAAAAGGTTCGCACGTTCAGTATTTTGAACATGAGGCAATGTACTTGTGGAGAACAAAAAAACTATAATCAAAGATACAAACTAAAAGGCGTAACCAATAATAAAACTATGTGACAAATGACTAAATGAATGACAACTTACATGGTGATATATGATTGTTGCCGGTTATGGATGAGTATTTCGTAGCATCTTGTATGTACACATGTATGTCGCAAATGCTTGTTTATTTTTTTGTCCATCTGAAGAGGCACCTTCCTCATGTAAATTGGTGAATGTGGAAGGACTTCTGACATTTAGTTCCTTAGAAGGACCCATCGTATAGGATTGTACATCATCGGTGTCACTTATTTTCCTTTTCATTGATTTGCTTTTCGTTTTCATTAGGCAAGAGGACAATATGGCTGAGAAGTTTAAACGCGCAATGCTAATGTATATGGGATCTCTAACAGGCTTACGTTAATTTACACAAATATAAGAATTTGCAATTTGGTCTTAAGCGATATGTATATGCGTGTTATAATTTATGTACCTAATGTAGGCTTCAATTTTCTGTTGCGTAGTATATATGTACAAATTCTAATTATAAGGCATAACAATTTTAGACAATGCAAATTCAGTAAGTATATTTTCTTAAGAAATTGATAAGACAATCAACATATGCATAGGGAATACATGCATACAAAACAAATAATTAGAAGCTAAATAGTATCATGTTACTATAAACCTAACAATGTAATAGGCAACTACTTTTGCCATTTTCCATAGGCGAAAGACGATACAGAATGTCAGCTAAAAGATTAAATTGTTAGACTTACCAATGATGTAGCAGATAGTGAATGTCTTCGTGTATGGCTGCATCAAAATTAAAAAAACAAGAAAGAAGATTACTTACTTAGTATGCATATTAGATAGCAGTATAGGGGAAAGTATGTTGGACATAAACAAACCTGGAAGAGTGTCGTAATTTCATGGTTAGCAGATGATCGGCGCAGTGAAAGTGGTTAATGGTTTTGGTTGCTTATAGATGACGATACGTTCATACACAAATATTATACACAGAACATGACAAAAAGCTACAGGAAAGGTACGTGTGAGTGGGGGAAAATGGGCCATGATAGATAGCCCAATTCAAACGCATGAAACCCACTGTCAAAATGACAGTGTTTCACACGAAGAATAAGTATAATCTAATTATGAGCCTCTCATACCATGTTTATATAAATAAAGAGGCAATCATGTTTTCAGTTTAGAGATGTGTTAAAAAATAGAAAGAGTAAAATACACTGTTTGTCTTCAAAGTTATATAAAAAATACTAGTTTCGTCCTAAATTCAAAATAAATATGCCCACCGTTTCTGCCGTTCATTTTTTTGCATCTTAGACGATCCCTTTAATTAACGGCCGTCAGTTAATAGCTGTTAACTCCCTCACATGCGTTTCATGGGAGGGAATAATGGTCATTTCATAGATATTATATAACAACCCGCAATTTTCATCAATGCAAATATCCATCTATTAAATTAGATGCAATGTAATATCCATCTATTATATATATACCACTTTTTTACAGGGAAATTTTTGCTTTATCTCATTATGCAACGTAACTTGCATCTC
>BQNB010040046.1:26851-47670 GCA_026074375.1 Tanacetum coccineum
AGTTGACTTAGTCAACTTCAATTAAAAAACAGTGGATACGCCGCATAGGTGTTTGCCTAATACGCCGTATCCGTTCTTGGAGATCGATTTTCCATAGATTTAGCAAAGTAAAGAAAACATACCTTGGCCTTCGCAACATTCTTGTAGGATCACCATCCTTATAATACCGTTTAAGGTCTAACGGAATGCCAAACGACACATACAAATTCTTAATAAGATTGAATAGCATCTCGTTGACAAGATAATTCCAAGCCATGATATTTACATTTAATTCCATGACAAAACGTTTCATAATGAAAACTTTATTGATTTTATCGTGGCTTGCCTCCAGAAGTTTATTTGACCTTTATGTATTTTCATTATCCCCCGAGGATTGTATCATATCGATTTCCTTATCATCATTGTCTTTATCTGATTTTAGATCATCGGGATAAATTATGTTGAAAGGGAATAGATCATTAAAGTACAAAACGTTTTTTTTATGTTTATCAATTTATACTTTATCTGATTTCAGACCCGAGTTTGATCCCCGGGAACGGCACCAAAAACTTGATGTGTCGTTGTGTGGTGTTAATTTTATGATTCAATTTTGGGTTCATTTATGAAAAATCTGAAATAGAACAGTTAGAGCGTCATTGTAAACAATGGCTGGAAATTCATTCTCAAAATCTTTTAAGAAGTCTAAATCAGTCAAGGAACGAACTGACCGAAGGCTCGGGTGAATAGAAACAAGGGCATATTGACTTTTTTTATTATCGTTTTCCATTCCTATTCAAATCATTGGAGATAAATTTATTTTATAATGAAAAAGATTTTTGTCAAAAAATAACCGTGTAAATCTTCATCTTCACATCATCAAACTATATTCCTAAAGTCCAATTTCATTATTGTTGATAAGAAATCGATTTAGCTCATAAGATAAATAAATAACAGCGAACAATCTCTCTAAAAAATGATGAGTGGAAATTATGATTCAAGATGATAACACGAACGAAATCATAATAACACAATCAAGTTATCACAAGTTTTCTTTATGAACGTTTCTTATTACCTTCCCAGACAATTAATTTGGACTACACCAACTAACTAGGTGTACATTCGACTCTCATCAGTCGACTATACTATCTTCTATCTAACTCTAATTTGTAGAGTTCTATGTATCCATATACATATATTTTACTAAATGCTTGACCCCCCTCCATTTATAAGCAAAGGATTCTTACTACAGGACACTAAATACTATATTAATGAGAGAATCAATTATATCTTCTCATTAATATTTAATCTTATCTATTTTTGACCAAATCATTATTTACTTCTACATCTTGTATGAAACTTCATGATGACAATTTTTGGTCCTTCCAGTTTCCATCTTGTTCATTTCTTTATTCACTTGTCTAACAAATCAAGAATCCCAACAATCTTCCCCTAATTGATATGAAAAACAACAAAGTCCGTACGAACTTCCATCATAATGCCAAAGCTTTCCCCGAAGTTGAGATGTAATTATCCCCGGAATGAAACAAAATCTCGAATGCTACCCCTTGATATAAGATAAGAATTAGAATCCTCGAACTGATGTCACCCACATAATAAGCTCAAATCATATCTCTGTAGTCTTCTTCCCTTTTGAATATAACCAATAGGGTCTTGAGTAGATAAGCAACTGGATCATACACCAACTACAAATCAAATACAACAAGTCACTAAATCCAGCCTTCAATACTCAAAATACCCCGCCATAAGCTAAATACAAAAAATGACTTTAGAATAGAATAATAAAACTAGTAATATAAAACATGACTATCAGTAGTAAAGAAACACATTACCCTCAATGTGCATGTAGTTGGTTTTAAACAATTACGCGAGCGCGAGAAGCGAACATTCCCATGAAACCAATATGTTTCCATTCGTCTGATTCTCGAACTCTGTAGGCTCTATGTAGTGATACTGATGAAGAAACTCTAAGAATAACGAATTTATGAAGAAGTTGAATCTCACCAAACTGTGTCTTATGTCTTGCGCTATCCAGCGTGACGTCGAAACTTATAAAAAAATCGGTGAAATATAAGTAGCCCGCAACCTCTTGACAAAAATCCTCATCTCTATGAGACACAAATACTAAGAGATAGCAAATGTGAGCTTATGAGCCCCATAAGAAAAATCACACACCTTTGGCTAGATTTGTGAACAAGTCCTCGTAGCACAACTATAATTAAAAAACTAAAGCTACCTCCATTTAAGTAAAAACAAGTATCTTAAAGTCAATGTCCTGCAACAAACGAGCGTACAATAAAAACGAAAAGAACACGCATCTGTGAAAAGCTCAACTACAACATCAAATAAGTAATAATTAATTGTCTTCGTAATCAATCTCAAATAAATCTCCAAAAGGACCATTAAAACACTGAAGAATACAACGTTTGTGAAAGAACAGTTCCCCGAGATCCAAATCCATCCAAAAACCAAACGCGCGCGAGAGAGAGATACCGATGATCGCAAGCAATGCAGTACAAACTGATTTATCAGACAACTCTTAATGGCTCTCCAACAGGTTCCTATGCAGCAGACGGGATCAAACAGCCAATCGAGCAACATTCAAACCCTTGCAACTAGGACTTATTTTACCCGACATATGCTTAATGCTCCTTCATGCCCAGCAGTAGAAACATACATTCGTGAATCCATAGCAGTAGTATCTTTAAAGCTCAAACAACATACATCTTTCATGGACATCACTTAAATATTCACGAACCAACAATAGTACCTTTAATAACCTTGAAGCCTATGTTTCTTGAAGCCTACCGAAAACAGTATATACTCCCAAGCATAATAAACAAATACTCTCAACAGAGTAACTGCTATTATCCTTCTAAACTATCCATATGCCCAACATGATATCATGAACAAAACAGCTTCCTAACATACGAACCATATTACATATTCTAGTTGGCAGCACTAAAAGCTTTACCACACAAGCAGTATTAAAATCCATTTGAAGCTCAATATAAGAGCAGCGCGCGTGAACCATTATTACTTCTTTTAATCGCCGCGTGCACGAGCAATCATAAAATATATATAACAAAACATTACCATTTGCTTTAAACAATACACCAAAGGCATAAGTACACAAAAGAGTCATGAGTTAGAATCGATACCAGAACGTACGTGGCATTTTCACCTTCTTTGGGTAATACACTAACCCATGTATAACTCAACACGTAGTAAACATCATATTAGCAACAGCAGTATGCACAAATTTCATTCATGTGCGCGAGCGCGCTCTCGCGCGATGAGCGCGCGAGCGCGCACACTGTGAATGTACATTCTTTTCCCAATATAACATGCAACCGCCCTTATACATCATCTTCAAATTCCAAATTCATGCAGAGCAAAAATGAGACTTATTAACAACAGAAACCACCTTAAGCCGCATGTATTCATAAACCATGATTGCTTCTTATATAAAGTCACAACAGTATTAACCAACATCACATGTGCAAACAGTACTCAAAGCAATTTTAATCATAAAAGCAGCAGTATTAACCATCATGAAGGCAGTACTAACATGTAAATTAGACAGTAAGGCTAAACTCTCAACGACATGCGTATTGTACAAACGAGCACAAAGTTACTTGAGACTCCTTCCTCTCTTGACTTTTAGGAATAATCTTTTTACTGAATAGATCATTAATGCGGAATCTAATCAATAATGGCAAAAAGAACAATATTGACTATCATAAATGAAACAACTGAATAGATCTTTAACCTTCAGCTTGCAAAGAGTTTGGCGAGCGAGTTTAGATAATTCTAAAGCAACAATAATGAAACACTGAGTAAACACATTGATTATAGCGGACTCTAATCAATAAAGCTAATAAGATCAATATTAAATATCACAAAAGAACTTTTAGTATAAACTTGAATCTCTCCTAAGTTACAGGATTATAAGCTATGATTACAATTCGAGAGCGCTAGCAATGAACTGTGTAGAACTTTTCTACTATGATATCATAGGTTCCTTTTATAGAATAAGGAGAAAATGTAAGGCTTTACAAAACGCATTATGAAAGATCATGCATATCCTTTCCTAAGATAATCTCTGTGGCATAGCCTCATAAACGGCACTAACTAACTTTAATTACTACAACGGTAACTCAACTATCTGATCAGTACTATACTATTTTGTACTGTCATGTACAACTTACAACTAGCGTACAAGTAATATAACTAGCGACACAAAAAGTCGGTAATGCATAAGTCCCAACAATTCCTCTGTGGCCCTAAACATGAATTGTTTAACGTTGTTAACCTTCAAGTTCTTTAGTTATTCATCTGAAACTCTTGGAGGAATATCCAAACATTTTCAAATCTTGATCTTATCTTTGATAATTTTGACAAATCTTCAGCTATCCATCATTAACATCAACATGTCTCTCTGGCAACATGTCTTCTCTAGCAACACATCAACATCCAACTTAAGTTAACTTTGTAGTTTTGGCAAACTACCATCCCGTTAACGGATTTTTATATTCCTTACCAGTTAGACCGTGCTCTGGATAAGCCACTTCTCATTTAACACAACAAGTGAATTGATACCTTGTAGTTTTGGAGTAAACTACCAACTATCAATGGACTTTGATTTGTCTTTCCATAAGGCATTTGCTTTGGACAAGTCAAGCTTCATTGCCAAAATGATGCACTGATAACCATATATGTTTTTAGCTTAACGATGCAGCTAACAACAAATTGATTATCTTGTACCAGAACTGTTTGATCCTGGACTACCAATTCTGTACTGTGAATCATGTGAATTGAGAACGGCATACAATTTTTGGTAAAATGGTCCAACCATAAACGGATTTGAGAAGTCTTACACAAGCCGTTTGCTTATGACTATCCATTCCTTATCCTGTTAAGGAGCATGGTGAACTGATTGACCATTTGTTGTGTTGGGAGTTATCCAACACCCAAACCGCATCTCATTTCCATTCTCACATTACATCCTCATTAAACTGTAGCATAATGAATCTTAACCAATTGTAGTGAGCAGTTACTTTCCTCTTCAACCTCCAATCCCAAATCAAGCATTTGTTGCAACAATTCCCTAGAGAGAGGGTACCTTCTTTCAACTAGCATGTAGATAACTATCCCATCCTTAAGCTCTAGTATGAAAACTCCACAAGCTTCATACAGTCTCCATCTAACAATCTCCCATTCTTGTTGATTGTTCCAGAAATCACCTTGATCATTTTCTTCTGTTAAGGATTCCATCATAATCTTCAAGTCTCCTCAAAGAATCAACTCAATATCTTCTGGTGTGATTTCTGAGTACTGCTTCATCACCAAGTCATATAAATGAAACAAATCCCGTCTATCAAAAATATGTAGTACCTCCATTAGATAGTTAAATGCCCTAAAGTGACCATTAATTCTGTAGACAACAAGGTAATTCCCATCTAGTGATTAAACCTTGTGCAACCTAGCAATAAAAGATTTTGTCTCCATAATTTCACTATCTATGGTACTATCAAATATAACGATCCTTAGACATTTTCTGTATTCATCATTACTACCATCATCTGGCTGAGACTGGCCTTTGACGCTAGCAATCATCTATCACATGACCTACTCTTTTCTTTTCTTGTACCTTGCTCTGTCACTTCTTGTTCAATAGGTATCTTTGCTGTATCTTCTTTCCTTGGAGTTTCTTTGATAACCCTCTTCTTTTTGTCTTTATTCAACTCCTTAATCTGTCTCTCATCCTTAACCCCCCCCCCCGAAGCAATCGCAATAGCAACCAAGTTCTATCTTGCCTCTTTAAACTTTCATATAAAACCTGTACTTCTTCAAAGGTTTTTGGTCTTCAAATTCAATGCTTCTTTCCACCAACATGCTCAAATAGGTCCATCATTTGGTTCTCTGCCTGTTTCTTGTAGGAGGTTTATTTTCTGAAAGCTTCAGACCTTGTGAAATGCAAAGAAATTTTCCTTTGTGCAACAATGGTATCATTAAGAAATTTTTGCTCTTTGTTTAAATGGTAAACTTCTCTCTTCATTCCTTTTGAGCTCCTTCAGCAAAGAAATTTATGTCTGCATTTATTCTGCCTGTATGAAATCATACTCAGTTAGTGAGAGCAAACCTTAAGTAAGCTTCTTCTTCAGCTAACCATTTCTTTTCCTCTCAGCTTCCCATTCTCTTGAACCTTTCTGGCCACCCTCTTCATCCTTAGCAAGCATGTAAAACTCTTTTCAGCTACCAGTGATATCACTGATTCAGTATTAGATTCAACCGTCTTCATCAATCAACTTTTTAACTTTCTCTTTGTAAAAAATCAATCTTGGTAATAAGGCTTCAATGTTAACACATATCTTGTTGAAGTAGGCCTTGGTCTCTCAGTATCTTCAACATTCCTAATCTCTACTCCTTTTTCCTTTTCCTTCTGTTTATCAAAGGTTTTCTCATTGTGATGAGAACTTATGTAATGGTCTCATCATCACCAAATATGTTTGAGTAGGAGTTGAAGTAGTTTGTTTAGCTGTTTGAGTATCTCTTTCCCTTCATTTTGATCAGCAGTATCCTTGCACTTTGTCTATCGTTAAAACCAATTTTATACTGTCGTACATTTTCTTTCTTTCAGTACATTTATTTGGCTTGAAAATACAACAGGAGCTTCAGTATTTTACTTACTTCCTACATCTCACAGTCTCCTTCAAGAACCCACAAAGCTTTCCTCTCCCCATATCTTGTCACCTTAATACACCTATATAGAAAATTGCAACATCATCCAGATCGTCAAAAGCTGGAACCTTTTATGTATATATTGTTCACCCTGGAAGATTTGACAGATTTCCTCCTTTGGTTATGGATACAACTCCTTTTGTACCCCCCCTATTCTTTAGAGAATCTTCTTAGCCAAATCTTGTCTTCAGTGCAACACTCTTCACTAGACTTTTTGTGATTGTGATAAGTGGTTTGACCCTTTCATTTAGCTTCCTTGACCTGAGCCTTTAAAGCTTTACTTACTTTAGCCTGGAGCCTGAGAACTATGTACACAAAGAGAAACAAATATCATACACACTTTGGAGTGTCATACCATCCTCATTCCCGATAGGGATACTATCACTGGATGACTGACCTCTCATGGATTCCTACCCATAACCCTTTGGATAGGAATCATGAAATACATAGAAGAAGAAATCGTCTATGAGAAGGCCAGATAGTCTGTGACTGAGGTTGGTCTTTCACTGGGTGAGCAGGAGAGGGTATGGGTTGGGAATCAGATGGTCTTTCTAAAGCCTCACCCTCATCCTCTGTTTGTTGAACCAACATAGAATCAAATAAAGGTGTAACCTTCCTTGAAAAGTTCTTACCCATTTTAATCATAAATATCAAGACCTTTTTAGTTAGGGTTGGGACTAGAAAGTGGTCCAAGGGGACAAGTACCTCTTTTAACTGATAGCTCAAGAAACATTTGTAAAAATCTTGATTCATTACAAACTTCTTATTGCATCCAAGTGGTCGTATCAATGCCACCAAAAATAATTTGGAAAAATTATATTTCTGATTAGTGGCTAAACAAATTACGAATTTGGGCAATATTAGTGGGGAATTGATCCCAAGTAGGTGCTTTTTAGAACTTAATACAATAGGATTCAAGTATGAAACCGAAACATATACCAAGTGGGTGAAAAGAGGCTTGTTAAAAGTTAAGGTATTCAGAGTCCACCCACATAACCCCATTAGTGAATGATTATCAAAAAAAAGCCTTGAATAATTCAAAGAATCTATCCATCAGCATCATCAAAAAGAAAGATCACTCCTTATTGATGCCTCTGAGATAGTCACAGCTTGCCTGGTAACTGAGGCACTCTATATAACTAATGTTTGTTGACTGTTCAGACTTAGCAGTCGTACCAAAACTGTTCAACAAACTAAGTGAGACTATGGTACTTTACAAGTGCAGTGCATAATAAATTGAACTGTATGAGAAATGTCCCGTAATCTGATGAAACTCTGTATACCATCCGTCTTAACCCAAATAGGCCCACCATATTGATGCTTAGAACAGAAATCCAACTAGCCATCGTTTTATTTATTTTGTAAACGTTACGGTGATGGAAAATTAGGTTTGTCAATTAAAAGCGAATAAGAGAGCTAAGAAGGATCAATTGTGTAATTAAGATTGGTATATATAGTAGAAGCATCCCCAAGGCGAAGGAAACCGCCCAAAAATTACACTCTAGGACCCCTACCATTATTTTAAATCAAACGGCTTTAAATCGGTACAAACATTGCCTGTCGGTACTAACTATTGGTAAACCACAAATCGAACAAGTTTGACAACAAAACTCAGATAGTAACCATCCAAATCTCTCTCTAAATAGACTCTCTAGAACCAAATAACTGAATGAAAGACATACACCAATGTCAAAATCTGATCGCTCACATAACATTCATACAAACTGTACAACACTGCAACATGCCACCCCTTCAATTGTGGCTACAAATTCAACTCCAATGCTAACCACCAAAAAATTGAGATAAATCTTTTGACATTCAAAATCCTTTGGTGAGAAGGTCTGCAATATTAGAATCTGTGTGAATCTTGATAACCTCTTTCAGTCTTTTCTCATAACAATCTCTTATAAAATGGAATCGAATCTCAATATGTTTGGTCCTAGAATAAGCAACAAGATTCTTGATGACACTTATAGTGCTCTCATTATCAATATGGATTTTGGTGTTCATGAAATTGAAACCATAACACCACTGCATGATCCTGTAACAAGATCTCTGGATTTCCCTACACAAAAAGTAAGAGAATTAGTATCTCTTAGGGACCCAAGCATACAGAATGGAAAAACCCTTTGGTCAACATACTCCAAACCTTCGTTGAGCATTGAATGATCCTCTATCTTGGACATATGATCCAAGTAATTTCCTTAGGACCTCCAAACCCACCTTGACTTTTTAAGGTCCAGTAACCACTTACCCTCACCAAAATTAACTACTCAATTTTGTCCCAGCAGTAGTCATATTTTGAACCCTAAAAGTTTTAACATCTTGTTTTAAGTCTTTGGGTCTAAAAGCTGGTTTTGTGTAGTAGGACCTCTTGATAGGTGAATATGAGCCTCTTGGTCTTACATTGTCCATTCCTAGGTAAATTGGTCTAATAGCACCACTAGTTTGTGATTTTTTTAGAGCAAATGGTCTAACAGTACTAACAGGCCTAGCAGTACTAACTGACCTAGCAGTACAAAACAGGCCTGCAGTACTAACTTTTGTGAACTGCACTTTTCCGTCATTTGCTTCACCAGGAGTAATCAAACATGTTCTTTTTATACATCCTGATAGGCACAAAAGTCTTTCTTAAATCAATGGATTTCATTTATTTGAAAATTTTTTGGTGATTTAGCCTTTTAGCATATCCCATACTTGTGTAATGTTCACCCCTTGGACAGTATATGAGCACATTTTTCAACTTAGGCTCTTGACTCTTTTTGTCATGAAAATTACAATCTTTGATCAAATGGTCAGTACTTTTACAAACAAAGCAAGCTTTTATTTTCTTAAATCCAATTCTTTGTTTCTGAAAAGTTGAACCAATTTTATCAACTCAAATTAACGTGCTGAGATTCATTAGTCTTAACAGGACTAACAGTTATGCACTTCAGACATGACCAGCAACAACCTCATCATCTGAGTTCCAATCCCCAATGATAACTTTATCTCTGTTAACTGATTCATAGACTGTCTTAGGTTTTGAGTATTCACTTCATTTGTTTTACCTACAGTCTCACTTGTTTTAGTATTAAGATTAGTTGTTTTTGACTCAATGATAATCTTCCTAATGGCATATACCATCATAAACCTGCAAATGATGATGGCAGCTCTTGGGTTAAGAAGATTTCCCAGTTATAGTGATGAGGTACAGGACATGAAAACCCATCTACATTGGAAGACCTATCTTAGACTGTGTGGACTCTTACACTAGATCTGACATAAAAAACACTCAAACTAATCCTCACTATCAGTTTTCAGAATTGTGTACTCGTTTCATATCAATTGTGGTGCCATAATCTCTAACCATTTGTATCTCAACCACCACTCATTTGACTGATGAGTAATTCATCTAATTATTGATGATTCATCCATTTTTCTATCTTTAATTTTAACTCATCTCTTTCCTTAACAACTTTCTCTAATTCCAGGTTAAGGTTGTTAACTTTTATTTCTCTGCATTTAAGCTCATAGTTTTGAAATTCATATTTCTCACCCCAAGCCAATTCATTCTTTTCATGTCAGAATCCTAGATTCTAGTGGACTCTAAGGGCTATCTCATAACCCCCTGTGATTTCTAGTTTTTGCTTTTGTTATTTTTTTCTCTTTCAAGTATCATAGTTGTATAGAGAGTTAAAGATACAAGACCTTGTTTAGAACATTTTTGTTCCTCACTTCAAAGAACTTGATATCTTGAAGAGGAGATTACCATCAAAGCTTATATGACTGGACTACTTCACAATCAATTCTCTAGTCATGAGCCTCCTAGACCATCTTGAGCCCACTAGTGCATGTATGAAAGATTCATTTGTTGTGCATTGCTCCTGCCATTGTCACCATAGATCTCTCACCTTGATTCCTTCTAGATCTGCATTCTCTAGCAAAGTGCCCTTTTCTGTGATAGTTGTAGCACTCAATCTTTAACTTATCAAGAGAAACAGGTCATTTTTCTTTGAAGTCCAAGTTTCTTCTTGTCCTTTGAATGAACTTCTTTACTCTGACAGTCAACATAGCCACCTGCCATCGAAGATGCCAAACTCCTCACAAGTCATCTCCATCAATCCTGCTGAAAATCCTCATTCTTAAGTTGAGGACAGGTTGTTGGTTTGCAAAAAGAGTAAGCTACATCATGAGCCCATGGAGTAGATGGAACTTGACTAGAGTCAACACATATACAAGACGACAAATATCTCCACTAGCAGTACTAACTTCATTAGTACTGTTAGTGTTCTCAGAGGAGAGAAAAGCCAAATTCTGAGAGTTAGATGTGGAACTTGAAGATCTTTTCATCTCATCTTCATAAACCCTAAGGTTGTTGTAGAGGTCATCAATATCAATCACATCAATGCCTGGCTTATTTCTCATGATTTATAGGCAATTTTATTCCATGAAGAAGGAAACTCGTTAGGCACTTCCTGGTTGAATCTTCCTTTTGATATCGGAGACCATGAACCTCCAATTGACTTATGATTTTTTTTTTGGAACCTAACATAAGCTATGTCCAACTTTCATTGATGCAGCTAGAAAAAATTTTCAAACTGATGTTTAGAACATTTTTCTGCATCTTCTTGATTCTTCATTACCTCCAAACCTTATTAAATTGCTTCCCCAAAGAGATTTAGCATCTGGAGACATATGTGAAACTTGAGGAGTATCATCAATGTATTGCAAAAAGCAAGATCTCCCCTTAACTCTTTCCTGATTTTCTTTGGCAGCCAGAGTGTTTGGTTAGTCTTAGAGCAGGAGGATCAATGTTTTATCTTTTGGGTGCATGATCATCCTCTAATCCCATTGACAAGAGCAAATCCAAGAGGTATGGTCAGTTTGACTGATATATTTTCCGCACTCTCATGCTCTAAATATCATATTCTCGCTTTCCTGATGATAGGGATTTTCATTGCTGTATAGTGGGTGGAGGAATGTCTTTTTTCTGCATCTTACAATTGAGTCTCTTATTCAGGAGTACCACACAAGCTCAGCTACCACGTGTTGGATCGTTATTGCGCTAAAGTATAACTAACCTTCAGCTTGGCAAAAAGTTTGCTCCTTTAGATAATTCTAAAGCAACACTAAATGAAACACTGAGTAAACACTATTGATAAAGCGGAATCTAAGTCAGTCATTGCTAAGGGAAGAACAATATTGAATAACACAAAAGAACTTTAAAATTAACCTTGAATCTGCCAATAATATAGAATACAAGCTATGAATACTATTCGATCTCTTATTATCTATGTAGAACAATAACTAGCTAACTATGCCTAGGGTCCTTTTATATGACTAAGAAAACCTTAAAGGTCTTACAAATCTGCTATATAAGATCATGCATATCCCTTTCCTAAGAGATCTCATGCTATGTGGGATTGACCATATCTCATAAACGGTACTAACTACTTTATACTAACGGTACTAACTAACTGATCAGTACTAACGATTTGTACTAAAATATACCAAACTACAACTAGCTGAAGCTAAGTAATATAACTAGCGGTACTAAGTCAGGAATGCATAATTCCCAACAATTGTTAAGAGAACTTACTGTGGGTTCAGAAGAGAGTGTTTCATTCGATGTCAGATTATCATTGAAGACTATAGCTGGGAATTCGGTTTCAACGGATCTGAGGTCGTGAACGTCTTCATCTTACCAGATCTTACCATACATGGCAGTTTCCTAGTTAAACACTTTCCCATGTTTTCGAGCTTTTTCTTCCCTCGATCCCCCTGATGAATTCTCCATATAATGTTCGGGACATCCCCACCCTGTACTAAACTTACAGGAAAGAAAACTGTCCAAATAACAAATACGTCCGTTATCAGAAACTGAATACGTCGTATTACACAAATAGAGCAATATAACTTATTCTATAGCTACACAAATCCTAAGGGTATATCTAATCTAATGTGTAGAAAACCAAAATAAAAAATAAAAAATCAAGATTAATTCTCACTCTCCCAGCCGCGGCGCCAAAAACTGAAGCGTTGCTTCATGTAGGTGAAATTTAATGCTTTCAATTTTAAAATTTATATTTTGCCGCCTTTACCTATAAAAACACTTTCACGGGCAAGTGTACTGTGATCGATGGAATTTCGTGGTAAAGTAGTGTTTGATCACTAAGGCGAGAACACTTTCAATTATAAATACTTTGGTTTTCTAATCTAAATTATTCTCATCTATGCTAAACTTATGCTAAACCTATGTTAATCCTAAATCTAACGGATAAAGGGGTTTTCAGCCTGAGAGACTGGCACGGGTTTTGCGGTGACTAAAACAAATTCAAGACACAAAAACACACACAAGCAAATTAACAGAAGATAAAAGAGCGGTTTGATCCAAAATATAGAAAACTGTATTAACCATTATTAATCCTGATACAGAAACGTTAGGTTGTTTATATATGCAAAGATAACTTAATCATCGAGAACGAAGCATATCATACTTAAGACATAGGCGGTAACTCTTCCTATTGACCTAGACCCATAGAACCTGTCATAATTAAACGCATCCTGCAAAAAGTCATCTTAATTGCTGATTAAATCTATGTTAGGGATTAAGCTCACAATTAAATGCATCCGCATAAAGCATCCTTATTTGCTGATTATAATCTATCTTAGGGATTAAATCAATGGTGATCTTGTTAAACCCTAGCTCATAGAGACTTAACCCACTTACTGCTTAATGGCTCTTTATATACTACTAGTCCAGTGTCCAAGTCCTTACCAATGGAATAAGAACGTACTCGTTGATCCCAGAGTCACCTGCTGGTTCAACTAAGCTCACTAAACTAAAGGCAAAGATAGGTCAATATTTGTGATCCTATGATTCTAGATATATAAATTGCAATATGGAGAGCTATCTCGGACTCTTAGCACGTAAACAAGTATATTGATAAACATAAACAAGCAATCAACAATAAATTAAGCAATCGAGATAAACAAACCAAACCTTTAGATCTTCATAATAATGGCTAATACCCAAAGGTATTAGCCTTTAAATGTCATAATTAATACAAAAGTAATGATTTAGCCAAGGTAAACTAACCGAGTTAACGAATGATACCAAAAATTAAACTATTACAAGAGTATAAGAAATTACACGTTGTCTCCTATGGAAATAATTGCGTTGCTTGACCTCTTTTGCTCTTCTTCTCCTCTAAAAATTGACTTTTATGGTTTAGGTATCAAGAATATGATTTAGCACACTTAAAACTCGTTTTTGAGTTTTCTATTTATAGGGTCTGGAATATGGTCGATACGGCGTATCCAAAGTCTTAGATATGGCGTGTTAGGGGTTTCTTGAAGTAGGGACCACGTTTGATATCTTCCAGAATATTTTATTTCCATATGGCTTGAATACGGCGTATTGGTCATTCCTGGATACGGCGTATTGGATCTTGTTTCCTTCGTGGTCTTTGGTGAGTGCAGGCACAGATACGCCGTATCTTCCTTGATGGATACGGTGTATTGGTTGTCAAAACAGTAATCTTCAAAATTTCTTCGTTTATGCTCCAGAATGCGTGCCTTTTAGTTAATCTTCATCAAGTACTCCGTAATTACTGCAATTCTCAAATACAAACGATTAAGTAACAATTATTTGCAATAATTATACAAAATGGGTTAATTACATGTGATAAATGATGCTATAAAATAGATGTTATTTGATGTCATAAAATATCCCCCCACTTGAATCCTACGTGTCTTCAAGTAGCCTTTAGAAGTTTATGAAAATGTATCCCTAAGAATTTTTCCGTTTAAGCATTTATTTGATCTATTACAAGTATACAAACAAACACCTCACGAAATAGGAAGATGAAAACACTCAAATAACTCAACTAATCTATGTGGTAACATGTAACTAATTCGCTCAATTGCTTGGTCGTTACGAGTATTCTATCATAGGCTTGGCAAGGATACACATCTCCACCACTAGAGATAATGAGTAACAAGTTTATAAAGGTAAATGGGTTTTTATTATAAGGCTTAGGGTTAATCATTCTACAATCTTTCACCAAAAGTACCACACCAACAAGGCAGCTGAAGCACATATACATGGCTGTAACGACAAAATAGACATGTGTGTTCGATCACATCCTCATTCAAGTTTAACCAAGGGTTAGGTTGAAGAATGATATAGGGTAGGGATCTTCTAAGTTTCACCAATAGTAATAAACCAACAAGGCAGCTGAGACATGCATACATGGCCGTAACGACGGAATAGACATGCATGCTCGTACACTTCCTCATTCGCGTAAAACCCATGGTTAATTATTAGAAAAAGGGAATTAAATTGTTGTTAAATAAAAAATTACGAAGCAAATAGACTAGGTCCAAGATATAAGTTGCTAGACACTTTTTCCTGGCTGTTACCATTATTAAGACACAACTATTTACAAACGTCTTGATCATAGATCAAAAATAACAAACTAAGTTTGGGTTCTCGTAACAGTAAACTTCTCAATCATCTCATACTTTACATACATTACAAGGCAAGTGGTGATATCTTCCACTTTATATAATACTCTACATCGTTGACTTATAAGACGTATCAACGAATAATCGATCCTTCGTATAATTCCTTCGGTAATTACGAAACGATTATCTTCAAACTTTCCTTCTCTTTTTTGTTACGATTTTTCTAATTTTTTTGATTTTTTTAAACACTATACTATACTACGAAACTCGGTGTAATTTCACCATCTTCACGATTATAATAACTCCGGATAATTCCTTCGATGATTCTTCATTCTTCGGACGTACCAATAATGGTGTTGGTAGTAAAAATACATGAGTTTTGACTACTTTATACATTCCCATTTGCAATGCGTAAATTTTTTCCCAACCGTACCAAAGATAGAAAATTGACACAAGACTCAGGAAATACATACTTTACACTTTAAGCAATTAACAACTGATAAATGGACTTAATCTAACATGGCAGGCTAAGGTGTAACAAAACAAATAGTTGGTGTAATTCCTAAAAGATTGGCTCTACGGGTTGTTCTAGGGGTATCTTATTCTTATAGTGAGAGTAAACAAAGGGTTATACAGGGGTTAACTAACCAGTGTAGTTAGTTAATAAACAACATGTATAGGGTTTTTGGGTGTAATCCTAAAAATTTACCAATTTAAACATTTGGAATAGATATACCAAGCCAAGTTTTAAAGTCTACAACATCACCGGCACACTCATATTTTGTGGAATTTGGGTAAACATTTGGAAACGGATAAAGTTAAATCCTCACAATATTTAATAAGGGTTATTGTGTGCGGGTTATGTAACAAGTAATTTCACAAAAGTATGTTTGATTTTTTTTAAATTTGAGCATAATATAAGCATTTTAATGTGAAAAATAGGACAAGTATACATTCTAATTCTCATCCCCTCTCCCCCACTTGAATTATACAACGTCCTCGTTATATATATAAAACATTAAAAACGGGAATTTAAAAGAATTAGAATGAGAAACTCCCCTGATATTTTGCTCGGTAGATTCTCCATGTAGGTTTATTGAGCAAGAATTCGTGTTGAATAGCCGTTTTGGGTTTTCAAGACTCCAACACTTCCAGATTTCCAGATCGTAGATTCTCTACCAACATTGTCGATTTCTTTTCAGCGAGGTCCTGTGAAAATTATAGGAAAAATGATGCATTCCAATCTTGGTACCTACGGTTAATTTAAAATAAACTAAATACTAAATACGGGTCAGTCTGCCAAATACACCGTATCATGTGCATGAATACGCCGTATTGCCATAACTAACAATAATGTTTTAAAGTGCATAAAAATAAAGGACTGATAACGTCGGACATTCAATACGTCGTATGATATGGAGCGGATACGCCGTATTGATGTCTGGGAAGACAGGCTCGATAAAAATAAATAACAATCCAGGTTGTCTCCCAGGAAGCACTTTTCTTTCAGCTAGTCTTTAAGTTAGACTTTTCTTCAGCTTCTCTTCTACTCGTCTCTGGTTACCATCCATCCTTCGTCCATCATGCGAAAGATTTCTTGGTATGCTCTGCATGCATCTTTGCTTGTACTCGTCAAATCATCGTATTCGTCTTCTTTAACAACAACATACTCTTCGTCATCTCCGAAGGAATACTTGATCATCTCGAATCTTCTTATATTGCAAACCAACAACTTATGATTATCAAACAATTCATATCTTTCCTTATCTTCATGTTCATATTCCCATTCTCTTTCTTTACGATCACCGTTGGTATTTTCAAAGTCATCCCAACTTTTCCAACCTTTATAATTTAGTTCAACATCGTCATCGATTAATCCTTCCATGATAGCCTTATTTCTTAAAGCTTCTTCTTTTAGCTCGCTATCCTTCAAAGCATCGTACCATTCTAAATCTTGGTAACGAAGCGTGTTTCCTACTATCTCCTGGTAAGTTTCCTCCATTACAATATCCATCTTCTCTCCAGCTACAGGTAGGCCATTCTGAACATCCAGTTTTATAATTAAAGGGTTTACAATAATGCACAATTGGAGTAGGTTCAGTCTATACACCAGTGTCTGTCCATGGTTTGTTCGTACACCCATGGCACGTTTTTGTTCCATTCATAAATCTAATCATCCTTGTATTCGTCGTAAGTCTTGAATCCTTTAATGTTTTTAGTAAGGAGATCAGGATCTATCTTGAGTAGGTAGTTTAACTCTTTGAATTTTTCGCACAACGGTGTTTCATAATCGAACAGGTTTGTTTCAATTCTAAATATTTCACCGATTTCTTGTTCATCATCGTGATCAGTTTCCTCAAGATCGGAAGGTCCTTCATTTGTTGGCTCAATTTCGTCACTTCCCAATTTCCAATAATCCCACAAAGCTCCTTCAGTAAATATATCCATCGTCTTGTAGTTCACAAACTTTGAGGCCAACCGGTTTTCGAACTTGGGATTAGTAGGGTCCCACTTCATTATGGGTGTGTTAATCTTGCCAGTGCAGGAAGGCGGGCAGTATTTCAAAAAAAAATTATCAGTCAGATCGACCCAACTAGTAATTGATCCTTTAATTCTATCAAACCATCTCCATGCATCTCCAACCAATGAGATTGGGAAAACAACAACTCTAAGTTTATCCTGATTTACATTCGGTAAATCAACTGGGTCAACAATTTTTAGAAAGTATTCGATATGCTCAATCGCGTCTTCCTCATTAGTACCACTAAATGCATTTTTGTGCAAATCATCAAGAAATTTTCCTTTCAGCTCATAGGCGTTCTTTCCATTAACCGTAATGCTTTTAATCCCTGAATAATATTAGTCACGATTTTTCTCGTTGTTGATTTTGCTTCTTTGTTTGTCATTTCTTCTTCAATCAACTAGCTCTGATATGTATGACCTGTCACAAAGGTAAAAATATCAGCAGGATTTGTTCTGAAGAAAGATAAAAAAATTAAGCACGAAATCAAACACAAAAATTCAGCTTCTGTTTCAGATGATCGATACGCCGTATTCAATTGAAGTGAATACGCCATATTAATTTGTTGAGAGAATACGCTGTATTGGACAAAAAATTGGATACGTCATATCGAGTTATCGACCAGAACAGTGTATTAGAAAACAATTTAAACACGCAAAAAATTAAACACACACAAATATACAGAATATACAAAAATATACACTAATCTAAATTACACTAATCCTAAGGGTTAGATCTAAAAATCAAGATTAATTTTTACTCCCCGGTAACGGCGCAAAAAACTTGATGTGTCGTTGTGTGGTGTTAATTTTATGATTTCAAGTTTTAAATTTATATTTTGCCGACTTAACCAAAAACAACATTTTAACGGGCAGTGTACCCGGTCGGTGGGAGTTTCGTGGTAAGTAGGGTGTTGATCACTAAGAGCGAGAAACACTTTCAATTTATTAATACTTTGATTTTTCTAATCTAAGTTAGTCTAATCTACGCTAAACCTATGCTAAACCTATGTTAATCCTAAATCTAATAGATAAGTGGGGGTTTTTAGCCTGAGAGACTGGCACGGGTTTGGTGGTAACTAAAAGCAATTCAAGACACTAAAACACACGCAAGCAAATTAACAGAAGATAAAAGATTGGTCAAGCCAAATATAAGAAAACTGTATTTAACCATTATTAATCCAATCAGAATGTTGGTTTGTTTATTTTGTGCAATGATTACTTATCTCGAGGCGGCATATCATTCTTAAGATTAAGGCAATACTTCTTCCTTAAACCTAGACATGTAGAATTCTGTCACAGTTAAACGCATCCGCATAAAGCATCCTTATTTGCTGATTATAATCTATCTTAGGGATTAAAGCAACGGTGATCTTGTTAAACCCTAGCTCATGGAGACTTTACCCACTTACTGCTTAAAGGCTCTTTATATACTAGTAGTCTACTGTCTGAGTCCTTACCAATGGAATAAGAACGTACTTGTTGATACCAAGGTCACCTTATGGCTTAACTAAGCTCACTAAACTAAAGGCAAGGATAGGTCAATATTTGTGATCATATGATTCTAGATATATAAATTGCAATATGGAGAGCTATCCCAGACTCTTAGCCTACGCCCAAACAACACCGAAGTTGCAGCGCATTAAATATGTAGGACTAGACCCAGTTGAATGATAGGTCGCATACTTAAGCACGTAAACAAGTATAAATTGATAAACATAAACAAGCATTTAACGATAAATTAAGCAATCGAGATAAACAAGCCAAACATTAAGATCTTCATAATAATGGTTAATACCCGAAGGTATTAGCCTTCAAACATCATAATTAATACAAAAGTAATTATTTAGCTAAGGTAAACTAATCGAGTTAACGAATGATACAAAAAACTGAACGATTACAAGAGTATAAGAAATTAAACGTTGTCTCCTATGGAATTAATCGCGTTGCTCGACCTCTTCTGCTCTTTCTCCTCTGAAAATTGACTTTTATGGTTTAGGTATCGAGAATATGATTTAGCACACTTAAAACTCGTTTTTAAGTTTTCTATTTATAAGGTTTGGAGTCGATGTCGATACGGCGTATCCAATGTGTTGGATATGGCGTATTAGGGGTTTCTTGGAGTAGAGATCACGTTTGATATCTTCCAGAATATTTTATTCCTACATAGCTTAAATACGGCATATTGGTTTTCCTTGATACGGCGTATTGGATCTTGTGGTCTTCGTGGTCATTGGTGAGTGCAGGCACAGATACACCATATCTTCCTTGATGGATACGGTGTATTGGTCTTCAGAACAATAATCTTCAAATATCTTCGTTTAAGCTCCAGAATGCGTGCCTTTTAGTCAACTTTCACCAAGTACTCCATAATTACTGCAATTCTCAAATATAAATGATTAAGTAACAATTCTTCGCAATAATTATACAAATGGGTTAATTACATGGGATAAATGATGGTATAAAATAGACGTTATTTGATGTCATCAAGAGGTCGGGTCTAGATGGGTTGGGTCCGGGTCTAGATTGGTTTTGGTAACTTAAAAAAATTAGAAACCGATGCTTTATGTACTAACCGAAGTGATTCATATTCCATTTTTACACGTTTTTGTACGTTTTCGTCCTTTTTGGTACGTTTGCTTACGATTTTGAACGTTTTCGTCCGTTTTAGTCCGTTTTTGTACGTTTTGAATGTTTGCGTCTGTTTTCATCCGTTTTCGTCAGGTTGCAAAAACGAAAGAAAACGATTGAAAATGGACGGAAACGGACGAAAACGACCGAAAACAACCGAAGACGCACGAAAATGTAGGAAAACGGATGAAAACGTATAAAAACAGACGAAAACGAAAGAAAATGAATGACAACGGACTAACACGTAAAACGCACGTAAATGGACGAAAACGTAAAAAAACAGATAATAAGGATGAAAACGTATAAACCAATAAAAAACATTTTTGACCCAGCCTGTTGGGAGACCCATCTATAATATTAGGAGAGACCCATTTAAACCGTTGAGAGACCCATGTAGACCCATCTATAATTTTAAGGGAAGATGTGCTAGACCCAACTAGACTCATCTATAATATTAAGGGAAACTCAACTAGACA
>BQNB010040047.1:0-20242 GCA_026074375.1 Tanacetum coccineum
AAACTTAAGCTAATCTGAAATCAATTGAATCAAAGTATAGTTGTTGCGTCCATAAGTGAAAACTAGTGTATTTCATCGTGAAATATGTAAATGAGTATGTAACTTAATTTGTAAACGAGTTGTAAATGAACAAGTAATGAGTTTGAGTCAACCTTGTAAATGACTTTGTAAACAAGCATGTTCTTACCCCAAAAGTATATGTAAAACAAGTAAAACATGGGGCTATAAACTCACCTCAAAGCTGCAGAACAATTGTCAAAAATGCACATATAACACAACACAAACGAAAACTGGTCGACCCAAAAGTTGCGGTTTATCTTAACGGCTAAGACCCACTAGTCTAGGATAATGCATTGGGGTTTTTCGATGAATGTTTGCATCAACGCGACACGTTGATAAAAGATTTAGATTTAAAGTTGTAATAGTTTGGTGGTTGGTTAAATAAAATAAATCGAAAAGTAAACGAAAAGTATGTAATATACTCCATATATATTACATATGAAAAATTGAACAAGTATATAATTCATATCATGAATTATATAACAAAGGCAAACAATCAAATAGATAATTAAGGTATATAGTACTTTGCAAGTTTTATATATGAAATGAGAGAAAAATAATTGTAACAATATAATTCGACACGTGTTCGGAAGTCACCAAATAAATTAATAAGAATTCTTGCATAAAACTAAATGCACGTCTTAAAGTTATGAATTAAGTAAATGATGTTTGTAAAGGTTTTACAAAAGTTATAATTTTACCTTCTAGTCGGGAATTTATAAAATAATATTTTATAAATTAGTATTCTGTTTCCTTGATTGATTGTAGCTAAAACAGTTGTCTCATTTGTAAAAGTATAGTTTTTGTTTGTTTGTCGGGTTATTGTATAATAACAATCTAATAATCTTAAAACTATATACCTTCGTCCTTTTATCGGGTTTCTAAAATAATAAAAATTATAGTGAAAATTACTAAGTATATAAATTTATAGAAATTTTGGCATGACCTATTCGTTTATAAAACGTTTCCCATTTTTATAAAACTCAATGTTTTCCACTTTAATCAATCCATTCATGTTGCAAATACCTGCTTAGTTCAATATATATCTAAACTAGATTAAACCAATAACAAAACTAATCAAAACCAAGCACACCCCTTATTGGGGCTGCTGTCCCAAACGCACCCTTATGGGCTGTTAAACAGCGAACCAAACACCCCTGTTGGCTGCCAAACGCATAACCAAACACCCCTTTATGGCTAACAAAAACACAAAAACGAAAATAATAATAATAATACATTTATTTAACCATTTAACCACCATTAAATCCGGTTTTTAATTACCAAGTCTTGTAATATTTTTGTTAGTTGAATTTTATAAATCAAACACGCCCTAAAGGCTATTTCTAAAACCAAACGCCCCTTTTGCCTATTACACAGCTAACCAAACGCGCCCTACGTGGCTATTGATAAACCAAACGCACCCTTTTGGTGTTTCTGCTAAGCCAAACGCACCCTTTGTAGTGTTAAGAACAACCAAACGCACCCTATGGTCGTTTTCAAAGACTAAACGCACCCTTTTGGTGCTGCTTTAAAACCAAACGCACCCTTTT
Source organism: Tanacetum coccineum (assembly GCA_026074375.1). NCBI lineage: Eukaryota > Viridiplantae > Streptophyta > Magnoliopsida > Asterales > Asteraceae > Tanacetum > Tanacetum coccineum. The sequence continues at coordinate 1,611 of BQNB010040047.1, forward strand.
GGGTTTCAGAACCAAACGCACCCTTGGTGCTGTTTAAAAAACCAAACGCACCCTATGGTGGTGGCTGCAACCTAAACGCACCCTATGGTGGTGGCTGCAACGGTGGCTGGTGATGGTAGTTTAGGTGGCTGTGGTAGTGAGGTGATTGTGGTGGTGCGTGGCATGTTGATGGTGGTTCTCGTGGTGTGGTGGTTGCGGTGAGGAGAGGGCAGCCGAGGTGATGAAGACGATGGGGAACCTGTTGGTGGCGTGGTGGTGGCGTGGAGTTGGTGTGGTGGCAGCGGCGGTGGTGTTCGGTGGAGGTGGTGACGGGATGATGTGGGTGACGATGATGTGTAGCGGTAGTGTGGTGGGGTGTGCGTCGGCTGGAGGGGGAAGGTCGACGGCGGCGGCTGGCTGGAGGCGGCACCGGATATTTTTGAGAGGAGAAGGAGTTGGAAGCTAGGTTAATAATGAGAGAAACCCTAATGAACTTTCTATTTATACTAGAAAGTTTTCAAATCAAAGTGTAAGGTGTTTAATACTTGAGGGGTGATGTGGGAATGAAAACTCTCCTTACTAGCAGGGGTGACACAGTGTACTTTCATGTAACCTTCATCATTGGTTCGGACCCTCATTTGCGCGATACTCTCTCCAGATTGATTCAAGCTCGAAAGATAGCCGTTGCGTTCAAAATGATTTTTCTATGAAATTGCGTTCAAAATGATTTTTCTATGAAAAATGAGTATTTACATGACTAGTATTTTATAATTGTTTTATAAAATTTATTTAAATGTTTATTATTTATTTGTGTAGCCATCGGGTATCATGGGCAAGCTTTGTCCGTAAAAATGAAACTTTCATTTAAATATTCGCGTTTTCAACAAACATTTTTCAATAAAATGTTCAATAATTTATTAAATACTTTTATTAAATAAATTGTGATAATTAAATATAAATTTAATTATTTTTGTGTCGGTATGCGTTGTGTGCGATGTTCAAAATTTTGCGAGGGTATTTTAGTCACTTTCTGTATGGTTTCGGGTCTCGGGTATAACTGAAAAGTTGTCTGGAATTCCGTTTTATGTCAAACACTAGTATACCCTATAAATAATAGCGCATTTTGGCAGGTCGTTTTTGATAAGTCAAACTTAGGAATATCATACATCTTCTCGTTTTCAAATCAAATAAGTTTGAAAAAATAAAATTGTAAATGAGATATATGTAATAATAATTTTGATTTATTATTTAAAGATGTTCGGAAGATTTACTGGTTACGCAGTAATCGCTTTTATGTGACAATAAAAATGTCAAAAGTCAAAAAGTCAAGACAATAAAAAGTCAAAAGTCAAAGGGTAAAATAGTCATCTAAAGTTCTAAAAATTGCCGGTTGTTACAAGTTCCGCATAGATTTAATTCCTGGAGCGACACCGGTTGCGAAGTCTCCATATCGGCTAGCACCCTCGGAAATGCAAGAGTTGTCTGAACAACTTCAAGAATTTCAAGATAAGGGCTTTATTCGGCCAAGTCATTCTCCATGGGGAGCCCCAGTATTGTTCGTTAAGAAGAAGGACGGTTCATTGCGCATGTGCATAGACTACCGGGAATTGAACAAGTTGACCGTCAAGAACCGTTACCCTCTCCTCAGGATCGACGACTTATACGATCAATTGCAAGGAGTGCATCACTTCTCTATGATAGATCTTCGGTCGGGTTATCATTAGCTTAGAGTGCATGAGGATGATATCTCAAAGATCACGTTTAGAACGCGATACAGACACTTTGAGTTTACGGTTATGCCTTTTGGGTTAACCAATGCACCAGTGGTCTTCATGGACTTAATGAAGCGGGTTTGCAAACTGTACTTGGATAAGTTTATCATCGTATTCATTGATGATATCTTGATATGCTCAAAGACTAAGGAGATCATGAGATTCATTTGAAGTTGGTGTTGAAGCTGCTGAAGAAGGATAAATTGTATGCTAAGTTTTCCAAGTGCGAGTTCTGGTTGCAGGAAGTACATTTCCTTGGTCACGTGGTCAATCATAATGGTATTCACGTGGATCCAAGTAAGATAGAGGCAGTAAAGAACATGAAAGCTCCTACAACGCCGTCCGAGATATGATCATTTTTGGGGTTAACTGGGTACTACCGACGTTTTATCGCGAACTTCTCTAAGAATGCTAAACCCCTTACTTCGTTGACTCAGAAAAACAAGAAGTTTGAATGGGGCGTGGAATAGGAAGAGGCTTTCCAGACTTTGAAAGATAATTTGTGTAATGCTCCAATATTGTCGTTGCCTGATGGAGTTGAAGATTTTGTAGTCTACTATGACGCGTCGAATCAAGGGTTAGGTTGTGTACTCATGCAAAGAGGAAAGGTAATCGCCTATGCATCACAACAATTGAAGATCCATAAGAAGAATTATACAACACACGACCTAGAATTGGGAGCAGTAGTGTTTGCTCTTAAGACTTGGAGGCATTACTTGTACGGAATGAAGAGTGTCATCTATACGGATCATAAGAGTCTTCAACACATATTCGATCAGAAGGAGTTGAATATGCGTCAAAGGAGGTGGATTGAGTTATTCAGTGACTATGAGTGTGAGATTCGCTACCATCCAGGTAAGGCGAACGTAGTAGTTGATGCCTTAAGCAAGAAAGAGCGAGTGAAACCTAAACATGTACGAGCAATAAGCTATGCCATTCAGTCCAGGAGTTAATAGATGATATTTACAAGCCCAGAGTGTTGGAACTCTATTGTAAAAGGCTTAATTCTGGTAGTTTAAACACGTTAAGTTTGGCAGTTACTAGTTAGTTCTGGCAGTACTAAGTTAAGTCTGGCAGTACTAAGTTAAGTCTGGCAGTACTATAGTTAGTACTGGTAGAGTGGCAGTACTATAGTTAGTACTGGTCGTGTTTAGTTAAGTCTGTTTATGTAACAGAATAGTGATAATAGTTATCTTAGAGATATTTTAGGAGATATCTTAGGAAAGGATATGCATTATCCTTTCACACGTTTTGTAAAGCCTTTTAGGGTTTCCTTGGTGTATAAAAGGAACCCTACGGCATAGAGTTTCATATAACAAATTGTAGCATTGAAGCTTAATAGAAATCAATAGCAAAGTTAGTATTATATTGTGTTCTTCTTAATACTTGTGTTAAGATTCCGCATTAACACTTGGTATTCATAGTCAGTGTCTCTCACATAGTTGATTTAGATTTATTCAGTTAGCTTTATCTTACAAAGGCTATATAGACCAAACTAAGGACTACAAGGGTATCAGAGTCAATAGAGGATTCTGAAGTAAGAAGAATCACTTGAACCACAAACAAACACTCACTTTCAGATCTTTACAAATGTCTCAACCCCCCCCCCCACCCCCCCCAAACCCACCCCCCCCCACTGCTAATGATGAGTTCTCTCAACATCTCAGTGATGATGAAGCATCAAACCATGAAGATGCATCAGACACTGGTGCTGCACCTAAACAACAACAACAGGTGATTCCTCAAACAACTGCTATCTCAAATATCAAACTCCCAATTTGAAGAGGAGGAGTTATGAATATTAGGGGCGTAGGAGATGGAACATTACCTTGAGTACATTGACAATGATGTTTGGAAGGTAATTCAGAATGGAAACTCCAAGAAGAGAATTTCAACTGGAAAGGATGGTGTTATTCGAATACTTCCACCAGTAATTGCTGTAGAAATTCAAGCTGTTGAAAAGGAAAGGAAGGCTAAGCATTTTTGCTGATGGCCATTCCCAAGGAACATTTGAGGAAGATGTCATGGAATGGATGATGCTAATAGAATCTGGGAAAGCCATCAGATACTAGGTTTGGTGGTATGCAAGTTCAAAGAAAATGCAAGATGGCTATTTTCAAACAACAGTTTGAAGATTTATTATATCAGTTCAGAAGGGTTAGAAAAAGGGATATGACAGATTCCAACAATTACTTTCACAGTTGGAAGCTCATGGTGCTGAAGTATCAACTAAGGATGCAAATCATAAGTTTCTCAGATCTTTGCCCCCAGCATGGTCTAATCTGGCAATGACTATGAGAACTAAACCAGATGTTGACACTTTATCTAAGTTTCTCAGATCTTTGCCCCTGATGGTTAATCTGGCATATGACATGAGAACTAAACCAGATGTTGACACTTTATCTATGATGTTCCTGTTAATATCCTTAGGGTTTTTGAGCTAGGAAATCCAAGGTGCCTCAAAAACATATACAAGTGCTCAAAATGTTGCCTTATGTTTACAAAGAAAAGCAGCACTTATAAGGTTATGTCTGGTTTTGTGATGCCTACTGTACTTGCACTCCTTCTACTTCTTCATCCACATACTCTAGAAAAGAAGCTCTTGCTGGTTTTGCTGATGAAGTTATTTATTCCCTCTTTCCAAACAATCAGAGGACTGAGACTTGCTTCATGAAGACCTGGAACAGATTGATGACTTGGACATTGAAGAGATGGACATAAACTGGCAGATAAGCTTGATTGTATACGAATTGAAACAAGTTCTATAAGAAATTAGGAAGGAGAGTTTCGTGTTTGAGGAAAGCACATGTTGGTTTTGACAAAAGAAGCTGAATGCTTCAATTGTCACAACATGGTCACTCTTGCTAGGGAATGTAATCAAAGGGGGAACATGATGGTAAGAAGAAGAGAGACTCTTTTTTATTTCAACACCAAGATGCTGGACAAGCTAATAAGTTGAATTAGATGGGATTGCTGACAAGATGATGGTAATTGTCAATTGGGGATTACTTATGAAAGATGACAGAGACAAATCTGTGCATCATGGCTATCAGTCCATGTAGTGGGTTTCTATTGTGTTCTAAAAATTTGCATTGATTATACAATACCCTTAAAACACTGTGTGTTTGAACAAATATCAGTTAGGTGATCAAGAAGCACAGATACTTTCCTCTAGTTAGTGTTAAGAAAATAGAAGCTCAACTTGTTACTTTTAAAAACAGGCAACTTTCACTAAATGAAAAGCTTACATTAAGCAAATGAAATATATGAAATAGATGAAATGCTTAAAAAATATAGGAGATGGAATGGAAAGCTGTAAAAGAAAAAGAACAATTGCAAAAAAAACATTAGATTCATGGAAGTTTCTTCTAAGAATTTTTGGAAGTTAATTCATTTGGATGAGTTCAAATAGTAAAAGTGGCTTTAGGGTATGAAATACAATCAAACAGAGGCATCTTAAGTATGAGAAAGAAATGAATTTTTCTGTTTTAATTGTACAGAAATGGACTTAGTTGGGAAACTTTGTACAGTTAGTTTTACAAATACTTATGATTTTAAAGGTGTTCCACAATCCCTTAAGTGGTGATTTACTCAAGACCACAAGAAAGAAATTGATGCGTCTCAGTGTATCAGATGATAGATCTAGTGGAATATTCTACCTGTCAATATAATGAACAGTGCAGGATCTATTGGAATTTCTCGGTACATTCTGGTTGATCTTGATCTGAGATTTCAGAGTACCTCAAGAAGTGTTGTGTTCTAGAAACTACTACAACAAATGAAAAAGGTGTGTCTGCCCCAAAAGAGGTTGAACCTAGTTGTGTCGCACACATAAAAACTCCTAGGCAACCTATCAAAAATCAAGAAACACCTAATGTTAACAGGAAGAATTGGAATGCTATGATGGAAAGAGAACTAGGGGAAGGTTACTCTTTCACAAAGAAGAAATGTTTTGTTTGTGGTAGTCTATGTCATTTGCTCAAAGATTGTGACTATTAAGAATAGAAAATGGCAAGGAGGTGGCTGGTTTAGAAACAAAGGTTTTTAATACTGGTAACATGGTGGCAAAACCAGTATGGACTAATGATGACATGATTAATCATGCTAATCAATTTGTTCCTAGACCAGTACAACTTAATGCTGGTAGGCCAAACATTAATTCTGTTAGGCCTAATATTAATACTGGTAGGACAAATATTAATTCTGTTAGGCCTAGAGTTAATACTGTTAATTCTAATGTTAATACTGTTAGATCTAGACAGCCAGTACCTACCAGGACCTCAAACAACTTTAGTCCTAAAAGACCACAGGTGAATCATTTTAATCAAAGAAGGCATTTTTTAAATCACATTCATCTGTAAGAAGACCCTTTGCAAAAAATACAGCACAAATGTCTCATTCTCATGCTGTAAAGGGAAATTGGGGATCTGCTGTTAAGACCTCAGCAGGTTATAATTGGAGAAACACTAGACCAAACTCCAATTGTAATGGTGGACCAACTTTTTTTAGTTACTGTGAGTACAAAGCGTCCCAACAAGGAGACCAAGGCCTGTTACAGGCTTGGTGTCCCTAAGAAGGTAATAATTTCTCTTTTTCATGTGCAGGATCATTCCACTCAAGAAAATGGTAGATAGGAGGTTTACTTTGTTAGTGGACATGCTCAGGGCACTGACAGGTAACAAAGGATCAATGGAGGAAGTTTAAGAACTTCAATAGGGGATCTGTTACATTTGGAGGTAGCAAAGGCTACATAACTGGTAAAGGAAGAATAAGAGTTGGTAATTTAGATTTTGATAGTGTGTCTTTTGTAAAAGAACTAGGGCATTTTAACCTTTTCTCAATATCACAAATATGTGATAAGCAGCACAAGGTTCTTTTTACTGAAACTGAATGTCTTGTTGTGTCTCTGACTTTAAGATGCGATGAGTAAAATTAAAGATACTTTTAAAGGTCCATAGACATCACAACTAGTTCAGTTTTGATATGAAAGACTCAACTCTGCAAAAGGTTTTGCTGTGGTGATTGCTAAAGCCACATCTGATGAATCTAAAATGTGCAAGGAGGTTAGTACTATCAATTTTAAAAACCTAAACAAACTTGTGAAGGGAAACCTTGTAAGAGGTCTACCTTCTAAGGTTTTCAGAAATGATCATACATGTGTTGCTTGCCATAAAGGAAAGCAACACAGGGCCTCCTGCAAGGCTAAATTAAAAAGATTAATCACTGTGCCATTACACACCTTGCAATGGTATCCTTTTTGGTCCTTATTCCTTTAAAAAGCATTAATCACGACAAGTTATTGTTGTAATACTGATGATTGATACCCGATTTAGTTGGGTATTCTTTTTGGCCCTCTCGTGGATGAAAACTAGTGGCATTCTTCAAAAAAAACTTCATTAGGCAAATTTGAAATAACCGCTTAATCATAGGGTTAAGATTATTAGATCAGATAATGGCACTGAATTTAAGAATAGAGATATGCTTGAATTTTGTGGAAACAAGGGAATAAAACAAGAGTATAGCAATGCCAGAACTCCACAACAAAATAGAGTTGCTGAAAGAATGAACAGGACCCTAATTGAGGCTGCTAGGACAATGCTAGCAGACTCACTCTTACCAACTACTTTTTGGGCAGAAGCAATCTCTACTGCTTGCTATGTTTTAAATAGGGTAAGAGTGACTAAACCTCAAAACAAAACTCCTTATGAGCTTTTGTTTGGCCAAAACCAATTATTAGCTACATAAGACCTTTTGGGTGTCATGTTACAATTTTAGATACTCTTAGTGTGCTTGGCAAGTTGGATGGAAAATTTGATGAGGTTCTTAGTTGGTTACTCACTAAATCGCAAAGTATTAGGGTTTTTAATTTAGTAACCAAAAGAGTAGAAGTAAATCTGATGTTAATTCTTCTTGATGATAAACCTAATGTCTAAGGAGTAGGGTATAGATGGGATGTTTGATATTGACTATTCTTACTGTTTCTGATGAATTACTATTCCTGTATCTTTGGGAGAATCAGCTACCAACATGCAGGTACTTCAAGAAGTTACTAAACAGTGTGGTACTTCACAAAACTTCCAAATGTCTAATGCTTCTGAGGAAAAAAGATGAAGTTGCTGAGTTATTGGTATGCCTTCAGTGTAAAGAATACTGCCAGAAAAAGTTGAGCCAGGTTAATTCTTCTACAAAATTCAAAGAAAGAGGATATTTTGTCTGGAACACTCAACAGAGAAAGGTGGCTTCTTCTACCGGCACTTCAGAAGATAATCCTAAGATTCTAGCTTTTAGAAGAGAGTTGGAAGCAATCGCTGAAAAACATTTAGGGACAGTACCTGAAAACAACTCTACCAACATTCCTTTAGTTAATTTTGGTAGTGAACAATTTTAATAATGGTGAGCTTTGATACCTTAATGATTCTCGATTATGCCACAGAGCTCAAAATTTTTCCACAGTCTGTGACTGAAATTTTTGAGGAGGCTTTTATGAAGAAAGGGTGTAGGTAACTGACTTCAACAACTTACCAACAAAAATAGAAGTCAGTCCCACACCTACTTTTAGGATTCACAACATTCACCCAAAAAAGTCAAATGGTGATCCTAAGTCAGCTGTGCAAACTAGAAGCAAAGTGCAGCAAAAATCAGGAGCTCATGCACTATCAGCTATCTCAATAAGGCAAGCAAAGAAACAAGCACAAAGATCTACAACATTGTTGGTTTGCCTTTTTCTATCTCAGGAGAACCTAAAAAGATTCTGATGCTCTATCAAGATGACCAGTTGGGTTAAGCCATGAAGAGGGAATTCGTTACGCTTTAAGCTGCAAACAGGTATGTGGTTTTTGTAGATATACCTTAAGGAATGTAGTAATTGGTACAAATGGGTCTACGAAATAAAGAGATGAAAGAGGAGTGGTTGTTAGGAAATAGCAATATTGGTGGCCAAGGGTACAAGAAGGTAGAGGGTATTGACGATGATGAGGTTTTGTCTGTGGCATGAATGGAAGCTATGGTTATTTTTATTAGCCTTTGCCCTCTTTTGTTGGGTTATAGTATACCAAAGGATGGAAAAAAGTTTCTTTATGTATGGCCTATAAATGAAGAGGTTTAGGCTCACAACCTCTGGAGTTGTTGATCCTGATAACTAAGAAGGTTTATAAAGGGGTGGTCATGGTGTTTGGACTGCATCAAGTCCTAGAGCTGGTATCCTACACTCTATCAACTTTTTAGAGAAGAGGTACAAGAGGGTACTATTGACAAGATTTATTTAATAAAAGGGCACCGGGGGCAGGATATATGCTGGTTCAAGTATATGTTGATGATATCATTTTTGGATCTACCAAAAAGTCTTGGTGTGATGAGTTTGAAGCCTTGATGAAAAGCAAATTTCAGATGATATCTATGGGTGAACTCACATTTTTCTTTGGATTACAAGTCAAATAGAACACAGAAGGAATCTTCATAATCTCGGACAAGTATGTAGCGAGATACTTCAAGAAAATTTGATCTTGTAAGTGTTGAAAACTGCAATAACCCCCAGGAGACCAAAGTGGTTTGACAAAAGACTGAGGAAGCTGTTGATGTGGATGTACACTTATCAGTATCCATGATAGGTTCTCTCATGTATTTAACTGCCTCTAGGCCTGATATAATGTTTGCAGTCTGTGCTTGTTCTCGTTTTCAGGTCACTCCCAAGACTTCATATCTCAATACTGTGAAGAGAATCTTTAAGTACCTTAAAGGCAAACCCAATTTGGGCTTATGGTATTCCTAGAGTATCACCTTTTGACCCTCGGAAGCTTTCTTGATAGTGATTATGGGTGGGTCAAACCCTTGACAGGAAATCCACAACAGTGGTTGACAATTTCTTGGACAAAGGACTTATTTCTTCATGGAATTGCAAAGAAACAGTCCATTAGTGGCTACTTCTACAACTGAAGCTGAATATGTAGTGCTGTTTAATTGCTGTGGACAAGTATTGTGGGTTCAAAATCAACTGCTGGACTATGGTTTCAATTTCATGAATACCAAAATCCACATTGATAATGGAAAGCACGATTGCCTTGTGAAGAAACCTAGTGTATCATTCCAAGGACAAGCACATGAGATAGCCATCTTTTTATAAGAGATTGTTATGTGAAGAGGCTTCATTTGTGTGGTGAAAATTCTACACCACAGACTTACATGTAGCTGACCTATACAAAAAACATGGACCAAACTTTTGATGGACCACGGTTTATTTATTAGTGGTATAGTATTGGTATGATATAACCATAGCTAGTTTAAGGGGAGGGATTAGTTATATGTTTGTATAATTCTGTAGTTTGTTTAACTACTTCTGGCCTTAAGTAGTATTTAATTTGGTAGTTAGTGTATTAATTCAGTAGTTTTAGTTTAAGTTTATTTCTAGTATTATACAAACTCTGCAGCTGTTTTACGTTGTTTTAGCTAATTTTGCAGATAACGCAAGGATTTGGCAGATGTAAGGAAGGTGTGATAGGTTATTTTTTGTAAGTCTTAAGTACATACTTAATTCTGGTTAAAAAAGAGTTAATTCAGGTTGAAACATATTTAATTCTGGTTGACCAACGTTAAGTCTGGTAGTGTTAACTTTAATTCTGGTAGGTTACCATTAGTGCTGGTTGCGGGAAAATTGACTTTTGCTGTTTAAACACTGTTTAAATGTTAACCGTTACAGATTTTTACGGCGCTATTGTCGTTAACAGAGAAGCATATATATATAGATAAAGTTTGATTTCTCTTTCATACTTATCTTTTATTTACTATCTCCTCTTATCAAAGTAAAAATCTTCTTTATCTTTACAAAGGATATATTCAATTTTCTTTTTACCAGCATCTAGCACCTCACTCGTAACTAAACCCAGTAATTTTCAGTCCACATCACTACTTTTTCTTGCAACTTCAATTTCATGGCTCATTTAAATATACGACAAACATAATCTAAGGGGATTTTTCGCGCAAACCTGACGAAAGTGACGGGTTTGCAGAGATAGTGTATTTCCTAAGAGGTTCCAACCTCATGTATGCTTTAATTACTAATCCTACTATCCATGATTCCCTAGTCAAACAGTTTTGGCAGACTGCTACTGCCACAACTCTTGCTGATGGGACTCTCGAGTTAAAAGCAACTATTGATACTATTGAGTATACAATCACTGAGGCATCTATTAGAAGTAAGCTTCAATTAGCAGATGCTTCAGGGATTACCATGTTGCCAACATGGATTTTTGAGGGGATGGGGCATATGGGGTATCCTACTGATGGATCTTTTACCTTTTGGAAAAGCTTTTTACACCCCAATGGAGATTCTTAGTTCACCCTATTTTACATTGTATAAGCTCTAAAAGTGGTGGATGGGATCAATTCGGTAGCATTCTTGCTTACTGCCTTGATTTGTCTTCATGGAGAGTTTAAATTTTTCAAAATAATTTTAGATGGCATGCCTAACCGGGGCTGGGGGGCGGGGGGGGGTGGCAAACTTGAAAAGCAAAACAAAGTTTTTGATGTATCCTCGTTTTCTACAAATGATTTTGGATATACAAACTGAAAACAAACACCCTTATCTGGCTGTGACCTTGACCAAAAAGATTTTTAGAAACATGAAAAGGGGTTTTAGAGGGGTACCAAGACCTTTGTTGCCTACTATGTTGTCTATTGTATTCCAGTGCTGGACAAGAAGCTCATCTGTCACTCAACCTCAACCATATGATGGTACCACCAACACCACCTACAAACAACCTTATTACGTTGAAGCCACAACTATTCCACCTCTATCTCAACCTGCACCTATTGCTGAAACTACCACTGCATCCCCCTCACCTACACCTTCACCTGCACATGAACCAATGGAGCATACCTTTGAACAACCATCATCTGACCAACAACCTCCTACACCTAGACAAGAAGCTACTACTTCCCAGTTAATGACAAGGATTGATGACTTAGAGAAGCAGCTCAAGGAAACCAAACAGACCTTTGGGAAGGCTATCCTCACTTTGGTGGAAAGAGTAAAGACTTTGGAGGTTGGCTTTGAAAGAGAAAAGGAATGAGGGTTTTTTGTCTGAATATGATGAGAAGAAACAGAGGCTCTAGGGGAGGGAAGTTCTGATTTAGATCTTTGGAGTCCTTTGGTACAAGAGCTTGGTTACTCCCTTAAAGATTGTCGAGTGCTTCAGGGGAAGGGTACAAGTTGAGACATAAGCCCTATAACTATAGAAGCTGCTGCATTAACAAAAGTTCATAAGATCATGTCGTTGAAAAGGATAGAGTTACAGAGAAAGGAAGAGTAAAAAGAATTTGCTGGTACTGGTTTGGACTTTGAAGAAGTTAAGTCTGCTTTTGAAAAAGTTAATACTGGTGGCATTAAAGTTAGTTCTGGTATTGAAGAGATTAATACTGGCAGTTTGGATGTCAATACTGGCATTGATCCAGTTACTACTGATAGTGAATTTAGAGTCTCTGTACATTCTCCAGACAGAGGTAGAAGAGAAGGAAAGGCTCCTATGACAGAAGAAGAAGAGAATCAGCTTCTTTTTTTTTTTTTTTATAGGAAAGGCAAAAGAACAATTCTTCAAGGAGAAGCAGGACCTTGCTGAAGCTATCAGATTTTTTTTTTTTAGGGGGGGATGCTTTCAAAAAAAGCTTTGGAAAGGAAGAAGTGGCAAACAAGTTCATTAGGATTCACTTCTAGCTCAAAGGATGGCTGATGAGAAGATTTAACAGAGGAAACAAAAGAAAAAGGAAGGCTCAAGTTTAGTTTGAAGCTCAATCGTATACTGAAGAAGATTGGGACACTATTAGAGCAAAGCTTGAAGCAAATGCAGAATTGAAGGAGAGTGTGCTTGGAAAGGATCTTACTGTGAAGATTATGCCAAACAAAGATGGTAGGTTGGTAATCAAAGAAGAAAAACTTTGCAGAGGAAAGTGCTAGAGCATAAAGGAATAAGCTCCATTGACTCAAAACACAGATCAGGAAACTATCTGTCAAACTTTCTAAAGATCAAGGGGCCATGGAAGTTGACTTAATTGAAGAAGTTGAATTTTGGAAGAAGTGAAAAGGAATTTGAAAATTTGGTTAAGCATTGGATAGCTATGTCCCTAAACTTTGAGAGCAACAAAAGGAAAGTTTTGAAGTTGATTTGGTGCAAGAACTTCAAACTAAAACTGCAAAGAAATGCTAAAGTTTGATGATGATGGTACTCAGCCAACAGAGGAGAAGATTGATGAAGCAAAAGATGATAAGCCAACAAAGAAGACTGGAAAGAGGAGAAAACAGATTAGAAAAAAAAATTAAAAAACAAGGAAAGGATTACATACAGACATGATCAGGGATGAAATCTGAAGTTACAGATGAAGATAATGAAAAAGTTGATTCTACTTTAGGTACTAAAATTCCCATTAATCCTGTTCCTGTAGCTATAAAATCACCCAGTATAGCCAATTATAAGATCATTAAGCAAGGAAGGAAAGGTGTATACCAGATTGTAAGGGAGAATGGAACTGATATGGTATACATAAGCTTTGGAGCAATGCTGACTGACATATCAAGAGATGATCTTACAGAGCTATACAGGATTGTCATGAAGAAACATGGTATGAATGAGCCAGAGGATGAATTTGAAAAGGTACTTTGGGAATACTTGAAGAACATGTTTGAAGAACCCCTTAGTACAGATTCAATTTGGAGTTTGCCAGGTCAACAAAGGATAATTTGTTGAGATACGATGTGCTTCGCGGAGTTACCATTGTTTGAACTTGGAGTCTGCAGATATTTATATGCTAATAGAGAGAAAGTATCCTTTGTCTGCTGAAGTATGCAAAGCTATGTTGGACAAGAAACTTCAAGGAGGAAAACCAGATGAGGATTGTTATAAATTTTTGAAAATGATGGAGAAGCAAGCGGGTATTAGAAAATAATAGAGGTTGATGAGTTAGATATCTAGAATGGAGATGAGGAGAACAACACTTGGTGGAGGTGCTATGCATTAACACAACAAATGGTTATCAGTCCACCATGTCTAACAGACATAAGGACTGGCTAGTCCAGGAGCAAACGACTCTTGGTAAAGACTTCTCAAATCTGTTTATGGCTGACAATTTGCCAAAAATTGTATGGTTATCAACTCACCATATCTGTGTTTGTAAAGAGTTGGCTAGCCCACAAGTTTATGGATTGTGGTAAAGGCTGTGGAAAAACCATAACTAGTCCATGAGATTATGGCTTATGGTAAAGACAAATTGCAAATCCATATTAGATGGTTGACACTTTACCAAAAAGTGACTGCGGCATCAACTCACCCATGTTTCCTGTTACAAGAGTGATATGGTAATCAATCCACCATGGAATTTACCTTTTCTAGGTGCCAAAGGATTGACTAGCCCTGAGCAAACGGCTACAGGTAAAGGCATATCAAATCCGTTCATGGCTATAATGGTTTGCCAAAAATCATATGGTATTCAACTCACCAATGTTTCACGTACTGAGAGTTGAAATGGTTTTCAGTCGACCATGGACATGCACCTTTCTGGTGGCCAAAGGACTGACTACTCCAGAGTTAATGGCTAACTGGTAAAGAGACATCAAATCCATTTAAAGTTTCAATGATTCACCTCTCACAGGAGTTAACACACCTGGAAGTGATGAGAATAGTCTGAAACTATATGATTTGATGTACATATAGTCAATGTAGCTGTTTAAGTATTGCTGATATGAAGTGTTGCTGAAAAGTGTTGAAGAATAGTTGCTGCAAAGATCAAAAAGAGATGATTTGAAGAATTGCAGCTCAAGAATAATTCGAAGAGTTTTGTTTACAACATCCTCAGGAAGCTCAAATTGAAGACACTTGAAGAAACTTGAAGTTCACAAGTGAAGATCAAGTTAGGGGAGGATTGTTGGGAAATATATTGTAAAAGACTTAATACTGGTAGTATAACAGTTAAGTCTGGCAGTACTTAGTTAGTTCTGGCAGTACTAAGTTAAGTCTGGCAGTACTATAGTTAGTACTGGTAGAGTGGCAGTACTATAGTTAGTACTGGTAGTGTTTAGTTAAGTCTGTTTATGTAACAGAATAGTGATAATAGTTATCTTAGAGATATTTTAGGAGATATCTTAGGAAAGGATATGCATTATCCTTTCACACGTTTTGTATAGCCTTTTAGGGTTTCCTTGGTGTATAAAAGGAACCCTACGACATAAAGTTTCATAAAACAAATAGTAGCATTGAACTTAATGAATCAATAACAAGTTAGTATTTTATTATGTTCCTTCTTAATACTTGTGTTAAGATTCCGACATGAACACTTGTATTCATAGTCAGTGCTCTCACATAGTTGTTTGGATTTATTCAGTTAGCTATTTTCTTACAAAGGCTCATATTGATCCAAACACAAGGCCTTCACAGTGTGAGGCGTTCAAGGAAGAGAACGCGCCAGCAGAAAGATTACACGGATTAGACCAGCAGATGGAAAGGAAAGAAGATGAGAGCTTATACTTTATGAATCCCATATGAGTTCCGTTAATGGGAGGTGTGAGAACCATAATTATGGACGAAGCTCATAAGACTAGGTACTCTGTGCATCCGAGAGCGGATAAGATGTACCATGATCTTTGAGATATGTATTGGTGGCCGGGTATGAAGAGGGATATCGCAACGTATGTTAGCAAATGTTTAACTTGTTCAAAAGTGAAGGCTAAGCATCAAAGGCCTTTGGGTTTATTGCAACAACCAGAGATACCCGAGTGGAAATGGGATAATATCACTATAGATTTTATCATGAAGTTACCTAGGTCGAAGAGTGGGCATGATACTATATAGGTAGTAGTCGACAGACTGGCCAAGTCAGCTTATTTTTTAGCGACACATGAGGATTATAGTATGGAGAAGTTGGCAAGGCTGTACATCGATGAGATCGTAGCACGGCATGGAGTGCCAGTGTCGATTATTTTGGATCGAGATGGACGGTTTACATCACGTTTCTGGCACACATTACAGAAAGCTTTAGGGAAGCGATTGGATATGAGTACGGCTTATCATCCTCAGACGGATGGACAAAGTGAGCGTACAATTCAGACATTGGAGGATATGTTAAGAGCGTGTGTGATCGACTTTAGTTACCATTCGAGTATTCAATGTGCTTCATTTGAAGCACTGTATGGAAGGAAATGTAGGTCGCCCGTTCTATGGGCTTAAATTGAAGAAAGCAGGTTGATTGGACCAGAATTGATGCAAGAGATGACTAATAAGGTAGTCTTGATAAAGGAAAAGCTCAAAGCGGCAAGAGATCATTAAAATAGCTATGCTGATAATAGGCGTAAGCCACTAGAGTTTGAGGTTAGGGATCAAGTGTTACTGCAGGTGTCGCCTTAGAAAGGCATGATACGTTTTGGAAAGAAAGGTAAGTTGGCACCGAGGTATGTAGGACCATTTGAAATCCTTGAAAGGATCGGTCCTGTAGCTTATCGATTAAGATTGCCTGAAGAGTTGAGTAGCGTGCACGACACATTTCATGTGTCGAATTTGAAGAAGTGTTTGGCGGATGCAAATCTGCATGTGCCACTAGACGAGAATAATGTTGACAAAACTCTTCGTTTTGTTGAGGAACCTGTAGAAATTATAGATCGTGAGGTTAAGAGTTTGAAGCTTAGTAAGATTCCAATCGTTAAAGTTCGTTGGAATTCAAAACGTGGCCCTAAGTTTATGTGGGAACGTGAGGACCATATGAAAGCTAAGTATCCCCAATTGTTTGCTGATTGTGCTGTTGAACCTACTAGTTAAATTTCGGGATTTCGGGACAAACTATCCTTAATGAGGAGATACTGTGACAAACCGTACTTGACAGTTAGTCAAACCGTTAAGAGTTTTGACTAAGAGTATTTATATGTGTTATAATTGCGTGCTTATGTGATCTTATATGAGTATTTGATATCAATCCGTGATGCGTGTTCATCTATTAGTGATTGAGTTGTGGTTTTGGTAGCTATTTCATTTCGTTCACATTTTGTGACAATGGAAATGATAGCATGATTTTATGCGTTATCGTGTTATTTGGTGAATAATTGTAGTATGAGTGTTAAGAGAATGTAGTGTATTTTTAGGAATGAATCAAGTCTAGTATTTAGGTTAATTAAGCGTAGGTCTTTCTAATTTAGAAAAGTAATTTATGAAATGAAATTTATAAATAGTAAGTTTAAAACTAGTTTTTATTTAAAAGGTTTACTAAATTAATAAAGGATTTTATAAAAATAACAAAATAAGGGTAAATATACATTAAATAATATTTAATAAATTTTTTTTATAAGGGGGTGTTTGTTCGGCCGACTAGAAGGAAAAGAAAAAACAAAGAAAACCAATTTGACTACAATTAGGAATCTAGATGACTATATATACAAAATCAAGAAACCCCTAAATCACTTTTCTCCTCCCTCTCTCTCTTTGGCCGGTCAAACTCCCAAGTAGAAGAAAAAAAATATTTTTTTTATCAAGAATAAAGGTATTGATTCGTGTGTACTTAGGTTAAAGGTTTAGTTATGATTTCAATTAAGTTATTGTTTAATTTTTTTTCTTATATTAGTAACATTAATTGGTGGAATTAGGGTTTCATTAAAATTCAGTAAATATGTTAAGATGATCATTAATAATCAATTAGGATGTAATTAATAGTGTTTGGATGCGTTTGATTAGGTTTAGTTGTTGTTAAATTCGAAATTAAAACTGAGCAGATTTTTAGGTCATCTTGTAAGTGTCATAACTTGGTCATACAGATAGTTTTTATTGATTTTCTTGAGCCTAAAAATAACTATAAAGAGTCTACTTTCCAACCCCAATGGTTTCATGAATTAAAAGGGAGTGGAAGTCAGTCAAAATAATTTTACAAGATTCATTGTCAAATTTGAGTTTTTAGTGCAGATTATGGTTTGTGTTTGTGAGGTCAAAAACCATATCAAAGCATCTTTTTAATTGATGGGATTGCTACTATAGGAATTTCATGATGTGTGTGATTTTCTAGAATTTTTGTAGAATTTTTCTAAGTGTTTAAATGGGTCTGATCAAGCTAAACTTTTTGATGGTCGAATCAGATCCGAATCTGAGTACTTTGTGATGTTGAATTTTTATAAAATAGTTAGGCTTAATATTATTTTTTTCTAAAACATCACAGTAGTTCATAACCCATTAGGAAAATATGGAATGAAAGGGGGAAAGCTAATTTGATCAGTTAGTATTTTATTTGTAGTCATAAAGTGACTATAAAATTTTGCCAAAAAACTAAAAAACTCGAATAAGGGATTTAGGAGTATTAGGGTAGAAGTAAGGTATGGGAAGTGTGGTAAAGGGGTTTATAAACATAATATAGACATAGCAGTCCATCAATTAATTGTTACATCATCTTGGGCATTTAGCCTAATCGCGTGTAACATGTGTTTTATTTGTGTTTAGTTGATTTCGAGGAATTTGTGAAGTAGTTGTACATCAGGTGAGTTTCATAGTCCTATTTTTCTGTTTTTATTGGGATGGAAATGATGCAAATGTTTTAAAATGTTTCATTGCTGTGATTATGTGTTTTAAATTACGTATGGATATTACATGACTATTATATGACTGTGTTACATGTTGATATTGATTGAGATCGGATGAGTACGCCTACTCTGTGTGATTGGTGATATTGATGTGGATCGGATGAGTACGTCTACTTAGTATTAGTTGTGGTACCCGGGATGGATCGGAGGGATACGCCTATCCTATGTTTGTGTAGTACATTCTGGGTGAGCTTGGTTTCTTATAGTTCCAGTGCTAATCTAAGCCCGAATGTGTATTTAAGTGTGTGATTATGTTGATTGGATATGTTGCATGCTAGCATAGGATCATGATA